>PVKU01006650.1:0-99867 GCA_004027475.1 Anoura caudifer
GATAAGAGGGTGTGTGGAGGGAGATGCAGAATGGGCCTTGCTGGGAGGGGAAGGTCAGGAGGAGCTGGGGGAGGGCTCCTGATGGGGAAGGTCTCCAGAGCTGGGCTGCATTCCACACACAGGGGGACCGCTGCGGTGTGTGGTGGGGGGGGAGTGGGGGTGAAGGCACAAACGCAGGAAAGGTGAGGGGTGGGGCTGGGAGCTGAAAAGAGATACCAATTAGGAAGCAATTTTGAAGGCTGCAAGACTCATGCAGTGTGCAAGTTGAAGGACTCAAAGGAAGGAAGTCTTGAAGCCTCAGAGCATCCTAGAGATGCAGGGAAGTCCCGAGAAGGCTGCATGGGGAGGCTGCATAAGTTGAGAATCTTTGCTTTAAATGTGTTACATTTGCTGGAATTTGTAACTGTGGACCAGGAGGTGGACATGGTGCTCAAGGGCAGCAGTGGGTCAGGTGGGACTCCAAGGGAGATTGGGAGAGACCAACACTGCGGTGGGATGGGAGGAGGAGCTGGAGAAGACTGAGTGGAGGTGGACCGGAGCCAGGAGAAAAAACAGCCTTAAGAAACAGGTCTACCAGCGTGTTCTACTGCAGGGCTGTGGGAAGATCAGAGCAGAGCAAAGGCGGTGACAGGGCTTTCATCAGGTGTGGACAGGAGGCAAGGTATTTCAGAGTCAAGGAGAGCAAGTGGAGGGGAAGGAAGGTAAGGAATACAGACTGTTACCTGAAGGATTGTGGGCAGGTAGACATGACAGTGGAACACAAGGAAGCTCATGGATGTTGGAAGGCAGAAGGAAAGAACGCAGCTGTGGGAGAAGTGCCGACTCTGCTAAGGAGACAGGGGAAAGTGGAGAGAAAGGGCCAGCTGTGGTGGGAGGGTAGGTGGAGATGCTGCCCTTGGGTTTCACAGCAGGAACACCCTCTCGCTCCTCAGTCTGGTGTCAGGGTGGGGCCAGCCACTGTCTGTGGTCCTCATTCTTGCAATTGGGCTGCAGAGGGAAGTCAGGCTGTTGGCCAGGCTGGGCACCTTCTGGGACCCAGAGCACCAGCCATTATTCTCCCAAAGGGTTGTAAACATTAGTGACACCCTCTGATGGCCCCTGTTTCAGGTGCCCCAGAACAAGCAGACAGATGGGAAGTGGAAGTGGTTAACCCCCGAGGGAGGGCGGAAGAAGACTGGGTTAATCATCAGAGTTCTTGGCAGTGAGCACTTAGCTAGCCTTTGCTGAGACACTGAGTAAGTACAGATTCAAAGTTGTGAGTAGCAAAGTCTGTATCTTCAGGGTCTGGTTACCCACGATGGTCCCAGAGCACTGGCCATGACACTGGGACTGTGCAGGGAAGGACAGCAGCAGCCAGGACATGACTGAGAGCAAACACACACCTGGAGTGTGTGTGTGTGTGGGGGGGGGGCTGCTGGCAGTAGGCTGAAAACTGTTCTGAGGTTGGAAAGTGGGAAGAGGATGGGAGAATAAGGAAAGAGGACTTCATGGGATTGGGAGGGACGGTATGAGGGGAGAGATCAGGTTAGTGCAGGGAAGACAAGAATAAAGGGGAAGAGAAGGAGAAAGCTTTTCCCTCTGAGGGAGAGTGGAGAGGTGCTCAGAGGGAGGCTGGTGTTGCTAAAGGAGCTGTGGGTGGGCCATGAGGCCCCAAGCAAGTGCGACCTGAGGATCTGAATATCCCCCGGCTTGAACCTGGTGTTTCCACTTACAGACCGGCTGGGTGTCCAAACCGGCACGGTTTGGCAATACCACGCAGGAGGAAACCATTTCTGAGCCCAGGAACCAGCCCATGGTCCTCACTCCAGGACACACACACACACAATTTATCATGGACTTTTGTGCAGATGTTAAGAGACAAGAATCAGGGTTCTATATGCAGTGTTTCTGAGACCAGGTCAAGTGAGAAGAGCAAGTTGTGCACCTGTACCTGGCATGATTACATCTGGCGAAAAAAATGGTATTTATTATGGTACAGAAAAATGTAAATACCTTAGGTGTTGTCTCCGTGCAACTCAGGCATGTTTTTAGAAACCACTTTTTGGAGGTATGATTGACGTATAAAAGTCTGCACATATTTCGTGTATACGACTGGAGAGCTCACGAGAACTGTTGATGGTAGTTGGCTGGGGTCAGACGAGAGTCAGTGTTCTACGGAGGGGCGCTTCTGTGGGGTGTCGTTTTCAGCGCAGGCACATGGCAGTCAGCCTGATAGTTTCGGTGACCACATTTTGTGGTCTAAGTGGGAGAACTCAAGTTGATAAATATACATTCTTACGGGGACAATGGAACAGAATATTTTCAACGACATCATCCTGGAAAACAAAGTACTCTCTCCTTTCTTTCTCTCTCTCTCATGCGGCCTGAAAGCTCCACCCTGAGTCACTCCCGTAGTTTAAATCTAGAGGTAACAGAGCAGTGGGAAGAGCACAGGGCTTGGGGCTTCACTGAGCCCCTGCCCGGTCTGTGCCAGGACCCCAGGCCCACTCCTCCTTACCATGTGGGCATGGGCTCTCGGCGTTCGCTCCCCTGTAAGCAGGGTAGTAACTCTGGCTTTACCTACATCACAGATGTGAAGGTGAAATGGAACAATGCTTCGAAGGGACCTGGAACCAGGAGGGTAAGAGCCCTATACCCAAACTTAAGGTTTTTATAAATCATCGTCTGAGGAATTATCCAAGATCACAGTTAAAAAGCTCAATTCCCTGCAGATAGTGAATATGGAATAAATTATGTGGACAGTCACCCCACTTACTATAGCCCCAAAATGGATATATTTTCCATTTTGGGGTAACAATAAGTTGCCCCTAGGGATAAAGTCACGTTTGGAAAATAAAACTGGAAAGAACCTGTATATAGTAGATAAGACTACCAATTACAGAAGCATTTCATGCTAAAAGATAGTAAATATAGTTTATAGAAAGCCTGGGGACTCCCAAATCCAATGAGTGTCCAAATGAATTGATTGCTTGCTAAACACCAGGTATGGTACTAAGCACTTTACTTATTTAATCCTTGTAACAACCCTATTATCTCCACTCCACAGAGGGGAAATGGGAGGCAGACAGAGCCTTAGTAATTTGCCCAAGTTCATTAGCAGGTAAGGGTGGAGCCAGGAATCCAACTTCAGCTAGCGTGCCCCCGAGGCTGGGTGCTGAACCACTCCTTAGCTGAAATGGCAGATGTGCTTGCTCAGGAAAATAGGACTTCTTAGAGAAGTGGTAGTTATTCTGTCTAAAAAAGAATGTGTTAATGTAGTTCCTAAATTTACCAGGTAACAAGGATCTTTATTCTTGTACAGTCATGCATCTATAATGACATTTTGGGCAATGATTTATTGCATATATGATGGTTGTCTCATAAGATCATGAGGGAACTGAGAAATCCCTATTGCCCAGTGACGTTGCAGCCACTGCCATGTCAGAGCGCCACTCACTCCTCACGTGTGTGGGGACACGTGTGGGGACACGCGTGTGAACAGTACTGTGCTGACAGTCGTATAAAAGTAGAACACATACAACTCTGTGCCTAATCCTTGGTAATGATAACAAACTGGTGTTTACCGGTTAGTGTATTTACTATACTATAACTTTATCATTTTAACATGTATACCTTCTACTTATTAAAACATGTGCTGTGGAACAGCGTGCTGAGTTATGTCAGTGCACAGGAATGCATAGCTGAGGAGGAGACAAGAGAAGAGGAAAACCCCAAGAAAATCCACAGTGAAGGTTTAGCAGAAGCTTTTGAAGACCTCGACAAGCTCTTTGAAAAGTTTGAAAATATGGACCCCCAAACCAAAAGATGTTTATTCGTAGAGGGAATATTCATGGTGCATCATCTGTTGATAAGCAAATCTGTGGTGGAACAAGGAACAAACCAAGCAGACCACCATGGTCACATTTCTGAAAAGAGACACCTTCTCAAGAAGAGCCTCAGATGGTCCTCCAGGAGATGTTCCAGCGGAAGCCGTTGCCATCAGAGGGGATGACAGCTGCACGCCTGTCACCGCCCCGAAGCTGGTCCAGAGGGACGTGCCGCGGGGGCGGAAGAAGTGGACTGAGGGTCCTGAGATTGCGTGGGCCCGGACTAATGTGTGCGCTTGTGTCTTAGTTTTTAACAACGAAGTTTAAAAAGGAAAAAATTAAGTAGAAAGAAGCTTATAAAAACATAAAGAAAATATTTTGTACAGCGATACAATATGTTTCCGTAGCATTTCAAGCTATGTTATGACAAAAGAGTAAAAAAGTTGACAAAATTTAAAAGTTTACAAAGTTAAAAAGTGACGGTATCCTAAGGTTAATTTATTGTGAAAGAACAAATTGTTTATGCACTTATTTTAGCCCTAAGTGTGCGGTATGTGTAGTGTCTCCGGCGGGGCACAGCCACGTCCTCTGCACCCGCTCCTCGCGCGTTCCCTGCCTCATCCAGAGCAACGTCCGGTGCTGCACGCTCCACTTATGGAAAGCGCTCTCTACAGGTGTCCGACTTTTATGCTATACTGTATTTTACTATATTTTTTCTTTGTTTAGATGCACAAATACCATTACGTTACAGTTGCCGACAGTATTCAGGACAGTAACCTGCTGAGAGCCTGTAGCCCAGGAGCAACAGGCTTACACCACACAGACCAGGTGTGTAGTGGGCTGTGTCATCCAGGTTTGTGTAAGTGCGCTCTGCGATGTGCACACAATGACAAAATCACCTAACAGCATATTTCTCAGAACATATTGGTTGTTAAGCACGACTGTGATTGCTTCCGATCTGTAATGTGCATGTGACTCATAGGGGGACCTGGTTAACATGCAGACTCCGCTTCAGTAGGTCTGGGTGGGGCCTGAGATCCTGCGAACGCTCTTCTCACTGGCTGGCCAGCAGGCCACGCTTTCGCTTTGAGCAGCAAGGCCGGAGGTAGAGGCAAGAGAGTCCCCATTGCTGGAAACAGATTTCCCCACTGAAAATGAAAAACTTGGATGCTGTTCAGAACTGCGGTCGCCCAGGAGGCAGTTCCCAAGAGCTAAAGCCCCTCGTTGAACCCCAGAATTCCTTAATTTCTGGGCCTGCAAAGCTGAGGAGCAGGCCCAGGCTCTGGTCACTGCCCCAAGACAGGCAGCTTTTTCTCCAGCTTTGCCCACCAAACTCTGAGGGGTTCTCTCCTCAGAGAGCTTTCTGCAGCTAAGGGCTCAGAGGAGCAAGCGAGCGAGCGAGCGAGGGGCTCTCAGCTGGCTGGGGGTGGGGGCGTCCTGTGGAGAGCAAGAGGTTCTGCAGTGTGGGAGGGCTGTGGGATGCATGTCCTGGCACAAGCTCTTGTGCTCTGGAAATGTTTGCTGGGGAGTGAATGATAAAGCTGGAAGAAGAGCTGCGTGGCTGGATACAAGAGCGGGCCATATGGTGGGAGTAGACGATCGACTTTGCCTCCTTGGTGGTGATGTTCATGGCTGGGCCTCAGTGTGACATTCCAGGTGTAAGGAGTTCGTGTTTTGTGAGGGCATGGGCTGGTCAATCTTGTTGATCCATCAGATTCATAGCAGACTGTTTGTCGAATGAATGAATTAATGAATAGAAGAAGAGCTAGGGAAAGAGAGGGCGTGCCTGAAGCTGTTGCCCTTCACCTCCTCCTTGGGCTGGCTGTGGGAATGACTCACATCCTGCTGCCCACTCACTCTCTCAGCCTGGAGCCACATGTCCTGGGGTATGTGGCAGTGAGCCGACCCCGCCTTGTTTCTGCTACAGGATCTTCATGACACAGAATTCCTGAATTTCTAGCATTTCCAGCAAGTTGCCTTTTATCCCTGCTTTCCTGATATGTGCTGAGAAGCTCCACCTGGAGAAAACAGGGTCTCAGTTTAGGTTTCCAGAGAGGTTGTTCTGAAGAAGTGTTCAAGGATGCTGGGCTGTGCTGAATTTGGCTCAGAGGGGAACCAGCGACGTTGGGACTATTTCACGCTCCAAAAGCTGTGCTTCTGCCCCCTCTGTCTGGGTCCTGGAGTCACATCACACCCAAATGTGTGAATTCAAAGCCAAAGGGAAGAAACTAGGTGGTGAGCAGTTGGGGAGGGGGCACGTAAAGTCTGGAGTGGGGGGGCCATCCTCCCATGCCTTGTGTTGGTGGAGGAACAGGCCAGTTTGCCTGACAAAACCGAAATCCAGCTCTTTTTTGCTGTGGGATGCTGGCCCGAAACCACCCCAACCAGTGAGTCCCCGCATCACAGCTTGGCTGTCTGGGTGCCTGAAAGCACCCTCCCCCTACATGCCCTCTCTGTCTGGAACTTTCTGTGGACCTTGTGGGGGCAGAGCCATGGAGACTGGGTGCGCAGTCTTTCATGATGCCGAGTGAGGGTGACCACACCCAGTGCAGAGGGGTGTGGGTGGTAGTGATGGTGATGTGTGGTCCTTGAGACATTATTTTAAATCTATTGCTGTAGGACTTGACCATAGGTGGGGGCAAGATAGATTTCCTTTTTATTCCTTTTTTTATTGTATTTTTCCCCATTACCATTTAGTCCCTTTGTACTCCCCCCTACCCCACAATCACCACACTGTTGTCCTTGTCCACGAGTCCTTTTTCCTCTTTGCTTAAAGATTTCCTTTCTTGAGAAGTCTCAAGAGAAGAGTTTCCAGTAACTCTAAGACACAGTCAGGCCACTGCATCAACTGTACTTCTGAAGAGAGCATGTGCCCTGGCTACCTGCCTCTTCTCACTGGGAAACTGTGGAGAATCTTGGAGTCAGGTCTCCTAGAAACGGGATTTTCTATTCCAACAGGATTTGAAGAGGCTTAAAATACAGGCTGTAAAAGCAACAGAGTGAATTACAAAATAAGGAGAAAAAAGGGGAAGTCAATGTGTTAACCTAAGTGCAAACAAGAGTTAACACCCAAGGGCATCGTGTTTGCCTCTGCCCTTACTGACACCCAGGGAAAAATAGCACTTAGAAACTTGAACTTTGTTACATTCCCCACTGGTTTAACTGCTGCTTCATCACCTGTGCCTCATTTACTTTGCCTCTAAAATCAGGTAAAAGTACATCATTAGAGGTACACTGAAAATGTCACATAAGATAATACACGCAGAGCACCTGGAATGATGCCCGGCACAGTAGGCGTACAATTGCATCGTAGATAGTTAGTTATTACCACTTCGTTCATCTGAGACTGTAGCCAAGCAGAGGGCAGGGTAGAGAGGGGGATGTTCTCATCTCAAAGGCTTCTGCCTTCTCCTCCCTGGACACCCCCCCCACCCCTCTGCTCTCATCCAAGTCCTAATGGACAGCCTCTGAATTGCCTTTGGTCCTGGCTCCACAGTGTTTGCATCCCCATCGAAGTTCCCCTTCATCCAAGTTGACTATTTTCAAGCTGCTTACTTCATGCCCATCTTTAAAGTAAAAGGCAGAAACTGGGCATCTTGGTGCTATTGCCATTATTAAGGCTATTATTGTTTAATGCTCAACTAGCTATATATATTGAGTTACTGGAGAAATATATACTTTTTTCCTATTATCTGGAGCAAAGTATACTTTTAAGCATTTATTCTGGAACTTGCTTTAGAGGTAGCCCCTCAGAACATGACGAACATACTTTCTTAATCTTTGACTATAAGCTACGTGGCAACCAAAGCAATTAAAACATTTAGTTAAAGCCTACACCTTAATTAAGAATTAAAATGCTAGCTCTCCAAAATACTAGGAGCATTAAAATCACAGGGCCTCAGCTATAGTCTCATGACTAGTGAGCAGCAGAGCCGGTGGTCCGGCTTTAGTCTGTGTTTAATCAGTGGACCAGATGGCCTCCTAAGGTCCTAGAGAGTGTGTGTGAACACCTGGGTTCTAATACACCCTTAGGATCTCTGCCCTCTTCCCTGTGTTCAGCCGTAAGGTCAGAACCAGTGTCATTGTGTGCGAACCCCTGGTCCTCACACCTCCTCTTTTTCCCCACTTTTGAGGCACTGTAACTTCTCTCCACAGGCAGAGCCCTGCTTTTCCTCCCCTAGGGGAAGATGAAGGCATCCAGACGAAGGCCACTCCAGGTCTCTGAAGGCATTTCTCCCCAGGTGAGGTGGTAAGGACCCACCTCACTTCCCCTTTTTACTCGGGTTGGCAGAGGCGCTGAGTTGTCCAGGGGAAAGGACTAAGATCATTCTAGAGCCTGAATATGTGGACAGAATTCACTTGTAATATGAGGGGATTTCTGTGGAATCTCCCACTCCCTCAAGCCCACCCAAGGGGTTGGGCGGTGCTCTCTCACCTGGATGGATAATCATCTGGCTGGATATCTGAATGGCTGCCCCACCACCTCCACCACCTCCACCACCTCCCACAGCGTTGTCCAGCAAGGGTTTGCCAACTTTAGGAGCTATACCACAGATGGGCCAGACTATGCCCATGGACAGAATGAAAAACATAATGGGCAGAGTTCTAGGCAATTTCCTTTTAACTGCTTTGAAAATTGTTTTAAATGGCAGAACTCTGAGGACCTTTAATAGATGAGTCCTTTTATTCAAGTTTTTATAACCTTGAAATGAAGTAGGGTTGCCCTGGCCGGCATGGCTTGGTTGGTTGGAGCATCATCCTGTAACCAAAGAGTCACAGGTTTGATTCCTGGTCAGGGCACATCCCAGGTTGTGGGCTGTATTCCCAGGTGGGGTGTGTGCAGGAGGCAGCCAATGGCATCTCTCTCTCACATACATGTTTCTCTCTGCCTCCCTTCTCTGTTGAATGAGAATAAAATAAACCTTTAAAAAAAAAAGTAGGGTGTAGGGAGCAGGGTGGATGCCACAATTGCATCTGAATTGCACTCCAGGATCAGTGCTCCTGGACATGCGCTTTGTTCCTCATGACATGACCTTGGGACCTAGGGCCCTAGAGCTGTGTAAATTACTCATACAACCCCACCATAGATAGGTTAGAGGATGCTCGGGTGGAGTTAACCTTCCACAGGCGGCTCAGACATAGCAACTACTTAGAGTATCTTTGTTTCTGCTCTTCAATGCGCAGCTGCTAGAGGTGGCAAGGAGGAGGGGGAGGGCTCTAGAACATTCTAAGCCTGGCTGGTCTTTCTGGTTGGAATTCTTTAGTCTCACTACAGTCCTGACGAGAGACCACGACCTTACTCTTCCTTCCATGACCTGACTGGTTGTCTTAATCTCAAGCTGTATGATGAAATGCCACCAAATGTGCAGAGCAAATTTTATTAATGTGAAAACCACACCATAGAGCACATAGAGACCAGAAGTGAATGTATCTTCCGGGTGAGATGCAAAGAGAACATAACCTTCCATACTTTTCTACATCCTAAAACAGGTATGTTCAGGGACGAGCGAACCGGGAATTAGCATTTACTGAACGCCCTGAGTTCTAGTCACACTGAGACACCGAGACACTGAATTCCCGCTACAAGGCAGGTACTGATCGCTAACAACTGCCATTCGTGGCGCAGCGGGAGATTTGGGTGACGCAGTGTAGCGAGCAGGAGTCGGGACTGGACTCCGAAGCGGTGTCCTTTTTCACCCACCGCTGCGCCGTAGAAATCACAGGCGTTCGTGGGCATACACGGGGGACCGTCAGCTCTCGCGGATGGCTTATTCCCGTGGCTGTCCATTCCGCCTCCACCCGGTGCGCGGTTGCGAGAGCAAAGCTAACGGGTGAGCGTCTCCCTCTTCCGGGGCGGGGCAGCATCAGTCTGGCCAAGGGCATCACAGGGGCGACGACAAGCAGGGACTGAACCCACAGCGTCACTGACCAGGTGTGTACTCCGGACGCTGCGGGTTTCAGATGCGCTTGAAGTGCGACTTCAGCACGGCCCGCTCGGTAAAACCGGAGCTAAAGGGAGAAGCCAGGAACAATCGTGGTCGCAGCCTCTACAACCCCGCGGACGAGCCCCGCAGTCAGCCGGCTGTGCTACCAGACCCGTCGGGCGCGGCAGCTCGCCTCCTTCCAGTGTGATCAGCTGTTCAGGGGGACGTGGCCTCTAGCGCTCCATTGGCCAAAGAGCGCCGCCGCCGGGTTTTCCCGCTGGGCCGGCCCCGCCCGTGGGCTTGAGTCATCGAGGGCGGAGCTCCAGCCTATCGCGCGCGCGGGCGCGCGGTGGATCACGTGGGCTGTGCGCAGTCTATAAGGTGCGGTGGCTGTGGGTGCCCTCTGGGTGATGGCTGCCGGCGTGCGTTCCTGGTTTGTTCTCCTCGGTTGCTGAGACTCCGCTGCTTCCTGGAGGTCCCAACCCCACCTGCCGTGTGCTCGCCGCCCGGACCTCCCCGTCCCCCCTCCGCCCTGGTCTTCTGTGGTGAGTGGGGCGCCGTGATGACGGGCACTCTCCCGGGCGGGGTTCAGGCCTCGTGCTGTACACCTCCACCCAGACCGCGGCCTTTTTGGCGGTCGCGGCGCGCGGGAGCAGGAGCTGCCTGCTCCGGAGTCTGCCGAGGGCGCCTGGGCGGGCGCGTGGAGGGGCGCGCCATGTGCTGGCCGCGAGTCCTGCCGCGGGCGGTGGGCAGAGGGCGGTGGGCGTACGCCAGCGTGGTTTCGTATCCCCCCAGGATGATCCCGCGTCCCCGCGCGTCCCCGCCATGGCTTTCTGCGCCGCGCCGCTAGTCCCCCGGAGCCCGAGGCGTCCCGGACCGCAGACACCCGCGCGCAGCGTATAGCAGTGACCGGCCCGGTGCCTGCCGCAGTTTACAGTATTTAATTTTATATAATATATATTATTTATTAGAGCGTTTGTGATACCTCATACTCATTCTGTTTACACGCCTGAAAGCCGCGCAGTAGTTGTTAGTTAAGGCCGCTGCTCTGAGGATGGCGACCACCGCCACCACGCTAGTGGCCAGCACCGTGGCCACTGGCCCGCTGGTGGACTACCTGTGGATGCTGGTCCTGGGCTTCATCATCGCTTTCGTGCTGGCTTTTTCCGTGGGCGCCAATGACGTAGCGAATTCGTTCGGCACGGCTGTGGGTTCTGGGGTGGTGACCCTGAAGCAGGCCTGCATCCTGGCTAGCATCTTTGAGACCGTAGGCTCCGTCCTGCTGGGAGCCAAAGTGAGTGAGACCATCAGGAAGGGCCTGATCGACGTAGCCATGTACAAATCGAGCCAGAAGCTGCTGATGGCCGGCTCAGTCAGTGCCATGTTTGGTAAGTTCTCTGTGTTGGGTGAGCAAATGCCTGTCCTATACTTTTCACGTGAGACTGCAATGCGTACATGATGGAATTTTGCCATTTACTAAATAAAACTTGACTGTGTTTCAGGTTCTGCTGTGTGGCAACTAGTGGCATCATTTTTGAAGCTTCCCATTTCTGGGACCCATTGTATTGTTGGTGCGACCATTGGTTTCTCTCTTGTGGCGGAAGGGCAGGACGGTGTCAAGTGGTCTGAACTGGTAAAAATTGGTAGGTTGAGTTCAGAATGGTTTCTTAATTTTTATTCTTGGCATGGTCCAGGGTGTTATGTATGGGTGTACATTGTATAAAAGGGAGGGACGCACTGAAGTTATGAAAACAATACTGAAATGGGAAGTGTGTGTTGGTTCCTGTTTTTCATTAGTTGACATTTTTCTTAATGTGTTCTGTTCCAGTGATGTCTTGGTTTGTTTCTCCGCTGCTGTCTGGTATCATGTCTGGAATTTTATTCTTCCTTGTTCGGGCATTCATCCTCCGTAAGGTAATCTTTCTCTGCTCCATCCCCCCACCCCCTCTTATGACCTTTTATGAGTCACACTCAGCAGTATTCAAACCAATAGTATTCTTGCAACTGTGATTGATGTGTGGGTATATGGCCTTTGAAAGTTGAAAAATTCTTTACCATCTATACACCTTTCATATGTTGCTATATTCTCTGAAAGAAGCAAGCTTTCGGTACCAAGAGAGTGTTCAAGAGAGAGAATTGAATGAATGAGGGCTGTGTTTTGCCAAGGAATAGGAGAGACTGGGAGTGGAAAATTAGGGAAGTGTATTTAGGATTGCTCTAACTGTATGCAGATTATTATGTTATAGGATTTTTTTGAAATTAAATTTATTGGGGTGACATTGGTTAATGAGATCACACAGGTTTCAGGTGTACATTTCTATGATACTAGGTCTGTATATTGCACTGTGTGCCCACCACCTAAAGTCAAACCATCTCCTGTCACCATATATTAGGCCCCCTTCCACCCCTACCCCCTCTCACTGTCCTCTGGCAAGCCCAGCATTGCTGTCTGTGTCTGTGAGTTTCAGTTTTATATCCTACATGTGAGTGAAGCAGATTACTACTTTAAACCACCGTTGTGCAGACCGTTTTGAATCGTAGGCTTGGGGTTCAGCAAGTCGCAATGTTCCCTGTGGCTTTTTCTTAGCGCCACTGAAATAGCAGTGCGGGTCTGCACAGTTAATTCAGTAGAGCTGATTATCATAACCTTCTTTATAAGCTTCTTGGTAGGGAGTCTACTTCTCACAGTGACTGGACTCTAATTTCTCCGACTAGGTAAAAAGAACCAGTAAAGGTAGTTTTTGTTTTGTTTTTCTTGGCCAGAAAAATAATCCAGACAGCCATTTAATTTCCTGTCCACTTGAAAATCCCTTTTCAGGGACCCGATAGCATTTCTTTTATCAAGAAGTCTGATGCTGGCTCCAAAGTGGACAAGAAAGGGTGTTGTCATTAGACTGAGTTACAGCAAGAATAAATGCATTTTTCTAAGGAAACAAAGTTGTCCTTTTTTTGAGGTGAATAGCTCTTAACTGTCCATTGTAAGTTCATAGAAATGCTTCTAAACTGTAGAAATCTGAGTGAAGGAAGATAGGCAGCTTAATCCTCAGGAGTAAGAGGAATATGTTTAGACTCACTTGTTGGGTCTGGTTCTAGGCTTCTCTAGGGAAGGATTTGAACCTCTTCTCTATAGACACTGTGACTGGTGAACTGATGATTCCAGGTCAGTGTTTCCCGTGGCATGAGTCTGGCAGAATAAAGCAGTTCAGTACTTCGAAAACTTACAACATTTGTAGCCTGGAATAATTTAAGCAGAAGCAGTTCATTGATACTTACTGACTCGAGTTTGGTGCTGTTTATACAGCAAGCCAGCGTGACTGCACCTACTCTTCCCCTTCCCACAGCTGCCTCGCATGGCGACGTGATGCTTAAAGTGCAGGCTGGCCACTAGGCCCGGACCGGACGTATTGGTGCTCTTGTAGAGTCGCACAGCTTCACACCAGAGAACCCGGGGAACTGACAGAATTCCTCGTTAGGGGTCCTGTTCATGTGAAAGGTTTACACCAGGTCTCTGTCGATTGGTTACTGGGAAGCAGATGCATCTGATTCTGGAGGGGTTTTGGGGGTCTTGGGACAAAAAAGCTTGCCTGCCTTCCGGGGAGTGGTGGTACTCTGAAGTGCAGAGGGAGATTTTGAGGTGCCCAGACCTCCTGTTTGAGGAATGCATGCCAGGCATTTTAGCCCCAGTTACTGAGAACCTCAGTTAGATGTATTAACTTCTTAACCCTGCATTCCTTGTTTGGGTCTGAGGGCGGACATGATCAAGAGTGATTGAAATAGTGTTTTAAAACAACATTGAGGATCTTCCTCACCTTTAACCCCCTCCATCTTCCTGCCCTGGGGTGCTTGTTCTTGCACATCCACTCTGTGTCCAGTGTTTCAGTAACATGAGTTTTCAGGCAGTGAGTGTGCATACTTCTGGTAAGGTAGGTTTTAAATCTCAAGAAACATCCTTAGGTGACTTTTGAGGGTCCTGGCTGTTAAAATCTTCCAAGCTAAGTTTTTGTTTTGGAAATTGTCATTGAAATTGCTTTTTTAAAAAACAAACAAACAAAACGGTTATTTTTAGAGAAGGGAAGGGAGGGAGAAAGAGAAACATCAATGTGTAGTTGACTGCCACATGCCCCCCATTGGGGGCCTGACCCCAAAACCCAGGCGTGTGCCCTAGACTGGGAATTGAACTGGTAACCCTTTGGTTCTCAGGCCATCACTCAATCCACTGAGCCATACCAGCCAGGGCTGAAATTGCTTTTTAAGACGTTTCTATTCTCTAAATGTCTGTTTCCAGGGCATTGAGAAGTATAGTAGGAAAAAAACAGAATGGAGGTGAGATACTTCTCTAAGGTCTAGGGCAATAAACAGGAATAGGGGAAGGGAAGGTTTTCCTGTTGGGTATTTAAATTCTAGTCAAAGAAAATGGGTCTTTCAGTATTCTCCCTTTTATTAGGAATCACATTGAATATATCTAGGGCATCTTTTCAAACTCAGAGGAAGTTTTTCTTTAGACAAAACTTACTGGAATATTCAATATGTAAAATGTAAAACTGTTCTGGTTATAGATGGGAGGGTTATGGAGATTCCTTTCCTAACCCACGTAAATGGATGATGAGACATTTCCAGGTAAAGTTTTGGGAGCAGGGTATAAGAGGAATAAATGGTAATGGAAAAAATGCAATAAAAAAATTAAAGTTTTAAGGGAGTGTTAGATGGGCCACAGGGTAACAAGTATTTCATAAAATTGTTAGTCCTGGTTACCTCTTGGGAGTGACTGAGGAGTCTGGGGCAAAAGGGAGAGCTAGGTTGCTGAGGTTTGTCCTTTTTCCTAGCTTTTTGTGAACCTTGACTTTTTAAAACCATGAGCCTGTCATTTTATAATAAATAATTATTAGTGTCATTCATTCTCTTTCCTATCCCCAGGTAATCTATTACTGGTTATCTTGGAGTATGTAACTGTGCTATTCAGAAAAATAAATACATGGGCTGCTTCCTCTTTGACCAACCAGTTACAGTTTGATTTGATACCAAAATACCAAATATTATTTGAAAATTTGTTAGGAGAGGTCCCTACTTAAGTCTCTGGAACCCTAATGAGTTTTGATTGGGGTGGGGGTCTTAAGTTCCTTGGAGAGTTTTCTTAAAACCATGGATAGTTGTAAAAGAAAAATGTGTATGTACCTCAGGTTTATAACCTATCAGCTATCTTTGGGGTGTGACCCACGTTGTAGAATTGCTCAGGGCTGCTTTAACAGTGCCTGGGTTCTGTAGTTTATTTATTGTTTTCATTTTGGCTGTTGTTCTGTAGACAAGGGGCTGAAACTCCAGCATGCTTTTCAGTGAGGGCGCATCTCCACTGATGTTGAGTGGCGCCTTCTTCATTTTTCATTGATCTTAAGCCACTGCCTCCCTCTTCCCAGCGTATTGGCTGATCTTACTGGAAGCTGTGGGATCACTTTTGGGTCTTTCCCTCTGTCTCTTCCTCCCCAAGATTTTCCCTTGGATTGTGATCAAGATAGCAGTAAACCTTTCGGCTAAGATCATTATAGTTTAGCCTTTCCATGTGTTCAGGTCCATGCTCTTCATTCTTTGAAGTGTTTGACTTCAGTGTTTTCCTGTAGAATTAATACACATTTCTTATAAGTAGAACTCTTGTCTCCAGTTGAATTGGCCTCTTTGCCATTCCTTAAATACTTTAAGCTTTCGCCTCAGAGACTTTGCACTTGCTGACATTGTTTTCTGGAATGTCCTGCCCGCCCCCACCCAGGTACCCTAGGTGTATACATGCTTTTTGACTTACGCATTTGTGTCTTTGCTCCACTGATATTTATCCCTCCTTCTTGAATTAAAATGTCCTCCTCCTTCCATTACTGCCCCATTACCTACCCTTCTTTATTTTTCTTTACATCTTTAGTCAGATTGGTATTACCAGGTGCTAGAATGTAATTGTTAGTTCTTTGAGAGCAGGAACTCTGACTCATTCACTCCTGTATTTCAGTACCCAGGATAGTGCTTGGCCCAGTCCGTTGAATGATGGGTAATCTAGCACATGATTGGTTTTTATTTTAGCACTTTGGTAAATCATTACTAATGGTGTACTTATCAGATATCTGGATGAGGTGGTTATTAGTAGGTAGGCATATTCTACTACATACTGTATGTTTAAGAAATCTTTGCAGGTATGTAGTCAGATGGGAAATGTTCTAACATCTCATGGTCTGCTTCTTGACACTGCTTATAAATGTCTAGTGCACCTTCAGGTGTCTGCTTAGATTTATATCTGAACAAACAGGTACCTTAGAACCCTGGGTGTTGAAACTGATTTTTGGGGACATTGCCTACCAGTCACTAGTATAGGTAGTCTTGTTAAAACCTGGGCAAAAAAAATAACCAAACAAAAAATACTCCATGCCAAAAAACAAACAAACAAATATAAACTTAAATTCAGGTAGCTGGAGATCAGCCTTGATATCCAGACTTCCAGGAACAGAGGTAGGAAAAGCCTAACTGGCTTTGGGAACTAGTGTGAAGAAACAGGTATTGGCACTGGAATTCCTGAACCTGCCCTTTTACAAGACTCTGTAGATATGGGTTAATTTTCACAACTTAACAAGGTGTTATGTTATTTTTCAGGCAGATCCAGTTCCTAATGGTTTGCGAGCTTTGCCGGTTTTCTATGCTTGCACGGTTGGGATAAACCTGTTTTCCATCATGTATACTGGCGCACCTTGTAAGTACCTATCAGAATACTTAGAATAAATTTAAAGTTGTTTACAAAACTTGCATTAAATGCCCGATTTACCCCTTTTTGCTTTACAGGGCTGAAATCTCCTAGAAGGTGGCTGGCCTGCACCCATTTCAGAAGGCTGCAGGCTAGTGTATGCTGAGTTAACCTAGATAGTTTTTCAACCAAAGAGACCTGCTCAGATTCTAAATCACTACAGACCTTTACTCTTTAGTCTTCACAGGACCCAAGATAATACGGTCTTCTCCCTCCCTTTCTCCTGTCTATGCTAAAAATACTGGCATTGGTACGGGCCTCACCTGCCAACGGCTGAAGAGACCTTAGTTATATCCGGTCTCCGGTAATGAGCCATTTAGCACTGGTGTGCTGGATATTCTCATTTTTCTCTCCCAAACGGAGCTACTTTTGTTTCTAAGTACTAAATTTACTCCCTGAACCTGCTCGAAGGAGAAGAGTTGGGATATTTAACACCTGGTCTGAGTGCACGTGGAAGAAGAATTCATGCAGCTAAGAGGAAGAGTAATTTGTGAGACTGTAAAGATTGAAATACTGATTATGTTGGGGCTAAGGCACTTTATGGGTTAAATTATGATGCATGTTTAATTTAGCAACTGAAAAAGATGGACGACTTGTGACTTGGCCGTTAGGGCTGTGCCTGCCTGTGCTGATCAGCGCGGTCGTGCATCCAGATTCCTTTGGCGTGAGGGTCTTTGACCTTCAAGTCAGTGCTTTCCAATTTTGACTGATGCACTGGACGAAGTATATGTGTGGTGTTGCCCAGGACGCACGTGCATACAGCAAGGAAGAGGGGAAAGGGGTCTGGAAGCTACACAACTTTGCAGTGATGCTGTGTGCTCATATTTTCAAGTAATTCTTTTTAGTTTAGTTTTTTTTTTTTTTTTTTTAATACTTGTGGCCCACTAAAATGATTTCATTTCTGACTAATGGATTACCTCACTGAAGTAATATCACCAATCAAAAATGAAGTTAGCTAAGTATATTGAACTTTTGTCTTTATTCCAGTAATAGTCAGGAAAGAAAACGGACACCTTTATGAAAATACTGATCTTCCGTAGGGCGTACCAGCCACCTTTCCGAGTAGTGCAGGCACGGCAGAGTTGGCGTGCAGCATTTGTGTGCTGTTTCCAGTCGGGTTCTTCATGCTAAACTAAGACGTTTCCGAGAAGCTCTCGGTGCTGGTATTTTGTGTAGTGGCAGCAAAGCACCATAGTTCAGTGAAATTAGGAGCTACACTTTATATCATTTTTGAAAAGGGAACTTGGATAGTTTTGTTCTGACCATTGTGGATTGTTTACAATAAAAAAGCAGTCTCATTTCCCCTTTTTGACTTGGAACATGGGCACATTTAAATTGTGTTGGAAATAGATTAAATTGCATGTGTATTTTAGTTTGTATGACTTAACTACATGATCCAGCTTGATAGTAGGAATTAAAATGGAAATTTTATAGTCACTGTAAAACATTCATTTTGAAGGGTCCTCAATTTATATCTGATTTTTAAGCAGTAATTCTTTTGGGGATGCCAGAGAAATTCTGTTTTTTATAAGTAATTTAATTCCTAATAAGCAAAAAAAAAAAAACAAAACCCCCAAAAACAGAACAACCATAGTAACTAAGCTCTTCTTGGATAAACTAGAAATCAGAACATCTTTTAGGCTCAAATAAGATTCTTTGGTGTTTTGCTTCTGTTATTAATAATATACTTGGAACCTATTGGCATTTCAGCGAGAAGCAGATAGTGACTAATATTAATGATTCCTGAGACTTACGAAAAGTAGATGAGTTTCTAAGATACGGCTTATGAGTGAAACTACCACTCAACTGTTTTCTTTTTGCGAAAGACAGCCTTTTGAACTGTTGTAACCTTTTGATAGATAATATCCCTGTTCTTTATCTTAGTATGATAATGAATCTAAGAGATAGTCTTGGTACGGGATTTTGCTGGAGGCCAGCACGATGGCTGTGATAACGCCACAGAAAATTACATTAGTGTGACGGATGCATGTGACTGTAGGCGCCCTTCCTCTGAAATAGGTCACCCACCGTCTGGAGGCTGCGGGTGGGGTTCCATTTCTTTCATAATAGTTGTAGATTCTCAGAGTATAATAATCCCCACCATCGTGGAAAGCAAAGAAAGGAGAAAAGGCTAGTGTGTGAAGGAGAGGTCAGTCTAGCAGGTATTTAAACTGGGCCATAGTGGTGTGGGTTTCAGGTGACAACTGGATTTCCCTGCCGCCCATGTAGCCGCAAGCACAGGACTAGATCCTGTGGACCTGAGGCTGGCAGCCGCTGTCAGGGTATGGGGCTGGCTGGGGGGGCCTGAGTCCCCACAGGAGGGTTTACTCACTGTTGCAGGGGCTGTGGCCCTGGGGTTTTCAAGATGCACCATTTTATCTCCTAGTGCTGGGCTTTGACAAACTGCCTCTGTGGGGCACCATCCTCATCTCGGTGGGATGTGCAGTTCTCTGTGCTCTTATCGTCTGGTTCTTTGTATGTCCCAGGATGAAGAGGAAAATCGAACGTAAGTGACACGTGTAGCAGGAAATTTAAGTTGCAATGTTGTGCTTATTACTTCTTGTTTGGCCACCTGTACAAATCCACTGTTGGTTAGATTGGCAAATCAGAAATTTTAAATGGGTATTTGAGGGTATGGGTTTATTGTCCAAAGTTCTTACTGACTTAAAATGACCTGAGACTGGTCCGAAGCAGTGTTGTGCCTATGCTTTGGGCGCACGCTGGGCATTTAATCTATGATTTTACTGTACCCTGATCACTTGCCAGTGATAGACAAATACAGACTTTGTAGCCTACATTGTGTGAGAATACTTAAGGACACTTAGGGTACCTTAATGAAAAATAAGGGGCAGGTACAAAATGCTTTCATACAGGAAACATTTCCTGAATTCTGTGTGTAACTTCAGATTTAGACATTCAGAGCTATGGTTAATGTATATATCTGAATTGACAGTTCTCAGAATTGTAGCACAAACTCTAGAGGTGAACATTTTCAAGCATCAGGCATCATTCAGGCCGGCCATCACTACTCATAGTATCATAGTGTAATTAAGCACTAAATAAATTTTGGTTAGTGTCAGTCTTAGATCTTGTATTTTTTCCTTCCAGGTGGGGTTCTCTTAATATAGCCTCTCTCTGCCCTTTTCACTTGCAAATGCTCAGTTAGCGGTTTAGTGTGCTCTGGAGGGGAGGCAGGCCCGGCTGCAGTGGCCTTGGGAGCAGTGCTGTGTCACGTGGCTGCACTGAGGCGCCGAGTGCGCAGGGGGAGCGGGGCCCTCAGGACTCGCTGACCTCGTTTCCCCTCAGTCTGGGAGAAGATGCCGCAAGTCTCACTGATGTTGTATACCCTGGTCTGTAACTCAGCTGTGATGCCCGAATGAGCATGTGAGCACGCCGGGCGTTGGCACGATGGGCAGAAGTTGCTCCTACCTGGCTGTGGAATTTAGAATCCTAGGCCTGCCTCTGTTTCACAGAAGTGGAAGTTAAAGTTGTCACCCTCAGCTGCCTGCAACTGAACGTGTTGCTCGGCTTGAACTCGTGGAGGGGATTTTGGGGGAATTCCTTTTTTAAAAAGATGAACTAGATACAGTCCAAATTTTTAACTGTTTGCCAGGCCTGGTTTGAGTTACCTTTCACTACAGAATGGGCTGGCAGGGAGCTAAGCATGGTTTAAGTGTAAAGGGTTTGTAAAGCACATGACACAAGACACTCTGGCCCTTTATGCAAAGACTTTGTAACCTCTGGTGCTGGGTGTCCTGCATTGCTGATTTCCTCCCAAGAAATAAGAGATGTGGCAAGTACAGACAGGCAGGGTATTCTGAGTTTTTACTGAAGTTCACATATGTTCATATTTTGAGATGGATTCTTTCTGAGGTGGAGAAAGGGGAGAAGTGGAACAAGTTGGTGTGGTCAGAACCAAACAAAAACTCCTTCTTTTGCAGGAGAAATAAAGGCTAGTCCTTCAGAAAGTCCCTTAATGGAAAAAAAGAATAGCTTGAAAGAAGAGCATGAGGAAGCAAAGCTGTCTCTCGGTGACGCTGCAGCCAGGAGTCCCAGTTCTGAGATGGGGCCTGCCACCGTGCCCCTGCGGGCTGCGGTGGAGGAGAGGACTGTCTCCTTCAAGCTGGGGGACTTGGAGGAAGTGCCAGAGCGAGAGCGACTTCCCAGCGTGGACCTGAAAGAGGAAACCAGCCTGGATGGGGCCATGAACGGTGAGTGGAATTTCTTGGGTGGGGAAATAGTTTCACTTTCCTGCTGGTGCGGAGGCTCACTGGGTCCTGGTGTTCTTGGGGTTGAGTGTCACCTTTCGTTCTTGACCAGGTGCAGTGCAGCTGCCGAATGGGAACCTCGTTCAGTTCAGCCAGGCCGTCAGTAACCACATCAACTCCAGTGGCCACTACCAGTACCACACGGTGCACAAGGACTCCGGCTTGTACAAGGAGCTGCTGCACAAGCTGCATCTCGCCAAGGTGGGCGACTGCATGGGAGACTCTGGTGACAGACCCCTGAGGCGCAACAACAGCTATACTTCCTATACTATGGCGATCTGTGGCATGCCTCTGGATTCACTCCGTGCCAAAGAAGGTGAGCAGAAAGGTGAGGAGATGGAGAAGCTGACGTGGCCGAACACGGACGGCAGGAAGCGAATTCGAATGGACAGCTACACTAGCTACTGCAATGCAGTGTCGGACACTCACTCGGCCTCCGAGATAAACCTGAGCAGCAAGGCAGAGATGGGCCTGGGTGACAGGAAAGGAAGTGGTAGCTCTCTGGAAGAATGGAACGACCAGGACAAACCAGAAGTGTCTCTCCTCTTCCAGTTCCTGCAGATCCTCACGGCCTGCTTTGGCTCGTTTGCCCACGGTGGCAATGACGTCAGGTCAGTGGCTTCGAAGTTGTGCGTCTCTCTCTGTTCCGCCGCTCACGTTTTCACAAGGCTGAGCGTGTGGCCGCGGTGCTGGTGCTGTCTGTGGGACTCCGAGTGTCTACGTAGGAGGCGGCAATGGCAGTTGTTGACTTAACAAAACAAAAGCAGTAAAATTTTTGTCTTTAGGGAAACTTTTTGGATGATAAACACAGATACTGTTTAGAGAAGTCTTTTTGTCTATGGAGGCGGGATCCAGTTGTTTGATAGGAAATTTGGGGGAATAAGATAGAAAGCTTACATTAATCCCCTGAGGGGTGAGTTTGCAGGCCATTGGCCTTGGTTCTGTGGTTCACAAACTGTCGTTGGAGCCCCCGGTTGCTTTAGGCTCCCTGTGGGCAGATGGGCTCTCTGTGGACAGACAGGTCCCCCAGGTGTGGCACCCCCCCACGAACAGCTCTCCTTTCCTTCTGTTCGTATGTGGGTGCTGCTCATTTCCTGTGAGACAGACCTGTTTGCTACGTGAGCTTCAAGCTTCACTCAGGACAGCTAGTAAGTTACTCAGCAAAACTGCAGCTTATCATTTCTGCCTGAAAAGCTATCTCTGCTCTCATTTTTCTTCCAGCAACGCCATTGGCCCTCTGGTTGCTCTGTATCTGGTTTATAACACAGGAGATGTGCATTCCAAAGAAGCATCTCCGATATGGCTGCTGCTGTACGGTGGTGTTGGGATCTGCATTGGTCTGTGGGTCTGGGGCAGGAGAGTCATCCAGACCATGGGCAAAGACCTGACGCCCATCACGCCCTCTAGGTAAGCTGGGCGAGCGGGCCTCGCCCCGGAGGTACGTGGTGCTGTGTGGTGCTGCCGCGCCAGGCACTCTTTGGGCGAAGCAACCCAGTGTGTAGAAGTTTTTGATGTTTTTGTTGCTGTGAACTGTTTAGATTTTACTTACTGTCTGGCCCTTAAATCTAATTTTGCTCAAATACTTATTCAGCTCCAGTGGTCTCACGACACAGTTAACTTTTTCTGAGGAAGAGAGGTGTGCTCAGAGTGAATTGCTGTGCATCCTCAGCCTTTGTTTTATTTAGGAGCCAAGACTGACGTTTACCAAATTCTTCAAAATAAGGGGTAAATGTTATTAGTGGGCTTCCAGAAAACCTTAAAACCTCAAATGTTAGAGAAAAGGGAGAAGAGAGTAGATTTTAAAGAGTTCTAGCAAACGAAAGAGGCCCGTGGAGGCCTCGCCGCCGAGCGAGGCGGCGTCCGTTGTGAGGTGGTGTTGGCTCACGCAGGGGTCCCATCCCAGTCTTGACACGTCGCCTCCTTGTGCCCGCAGTGGCTTCAGTATTGAGCTGGCATCTGCCCTCACGGTGGTGATCGCGTCCAACGTTGGCCTTCCCATCAGCACCACACACTGCAAAGTAAGTGGGGTGTCATGTGCTGCGTCATTTAAGTGATTCCGGGAATAGGTAGGCTTTTTTTTTCCCCTGATACTTTGGTTTAGAAAGTTTTATGCAGTGGAGCGTTGGAGAGTGGCAAGTTTAGGATGTGTGTCAAGAACATGAAGGCTTACATTTTACAATTTCTTGCGTCTGTTGCTCTCACCGAGGCAGATAATACAAATTCTCCCCAGATGATGCAGAATTCCTTTCGTGTGGAGCCAGCAAGTCTGTGAGACCTGCTGGACAGTTGAAGGGCAGTGTATTTAGAGCCTGTTGGGACTGAAGCACATACGAATGTATTGAGCCCTAAGGTTGCTTGGTGACCATGTAGTCACTGCGGGGATGGGAAGAGACACTTCCCTAAAGAGAGGAGTTTAAGCTGGCTCGACATGGAGCCTGCGAGTCACCCTTTTCTTTCAGGGTCTCTTGCCAGGTGATATCAGCCTCCTTCTAGAATGATCTTTGGAAAACCTGTAGCTTAAAGTAACCTACAAAGCAGCTAATTATTTTTAGTGCAGTTCATTAAATTCCAGTAGCTCAGAAGGAAAAAAGGAAGTGTCCCTTTCTATCATATTTTACCCCAGTTAACAAAATAATGATTGGGATTTCATGTTGCCTTCATCCTCCCACAAGTAATCTCCTTAACCTATCACAAACCAGCTTTCATGGGCTGGGTCTAGTTCAGCACTCTGGGGTTCTTTACTTATTTCAGGTCATGTGTCTCTTTACCAGGCTACCTTTGGCACTTGGTAACCGTTGGTAACCAGTTCCTGTGCTTGTTTTTCTCCTAGGTGGGCTCTGTGGTGTCAGTTGGCTGGCTCCGATCCAAAAAGGCTGTTGACTGGCGACTTTTTCGCAACATTTTCATGGCCTGGTTTGTCACAGTCCCCATTTCCGGCCTAATCAGCGCTGCTATCATGGCGGTCTTCAAATACGTCATCCTCTCGCACTGACCAGTGGCTCCGTTGGGCGTTGTCCTGCAAAGCGGAAGGTTGCCAGTTCGTTTCCTGGTCAGGGCACGTTCCTAGGTTGCGGGTTCTGTCCCTGCTCAGGGCACGTGTGAGAGGCAACCGATCGATGTTTCTCTTTCACATCGATGTTTCTCTCCCTCTCTCTCCCTTCCCCTCTCTCTAAAAAATAAATTTAAAAAAATGTTATCCTCTGAGCGGGGAAGCCATTTGAGATGAGAACCGTGCCATTGTATGGGCCACCTTAGCGTTCCTGCTACTCTGAATGACTGCAGTGTTACATACGGAAGACCCAGAACAATCTTCAGGATTTGGGAGCTGTGAGAAGTGTTACTTGTGCTACAATTGCTTTTGTGCTAAATATGACTTGTCTCAAAATTAGCTATTTAAATAGCCAGGTCTCCACTGGTTTCTATTGGCTGTGACTTCCTGTATATATTTATCTACTTTTTGTACCCAGCTGCAATTCCATTATGTTTTAATGAAGATAACTTGTGATTTTTTTTTAATGCCATTCAGAGACATTTGACAGTGTGCTCTGCTTGGTGGTGTCACCAGCTTCCGCCTGAACACGCACAGGGACTTAACAACAAAAGCATACCTGACGCTTCCCTTGCAGCCTGTTAGACAAATAGTCCCTTGCACTCTGCCCTCCTGTCGGCAGTGGCGGGTTCTGATGGTGTTTGTGCAAACTGGTGCAGGGACGAGGTTCTTGGGCACAGTGAGACTTTAAATTAGTAACTTCTTTGCAACCAGTTTACTGACTTGCTGCCGTGAGGAAGTAGGAAGGAAAGTCCCTGGCAGTCGCGGTTGTTTCTTTAAGATTTCTGGCAGTGTGGGGTGGACGAATGAGGGAGTGTGAACTTTGGTCAAGTTAGATGGGACAGCCTTTCGTGTTCATCTGTCTACCTCTTAATAAAAAAGCCTACAGTTTTTAGAAGATTTGTTCTTGTGGTTTTTGTTGTGTGTGAAGCATGGGGGTTCCTGATCAGTTGATCTTGCACCGTTAACAGGTGGGACCTACACCCAGTATCAAGTTCTTCACTCCTCCCTGTCACGGTTCCTGTGGTCTCAGGATACATGACACCCACCATGGGGACTGCTGGAAGTGTGGCATTTTCCCCTTTCAACATTTTTTTAAAAACATTTTTCCAATTACAGTTGACATTCAGTCTTATGCTAGTTTCAGGTGTATTGCATTTTTTAAAAAAAATAGCACAGCCTGGACATTTTCACGTTGGCACATGCAGATATACTCACTTTTTAACATCCACAAAGATTTACTGTTCGAATGGGCTATTTTATGATTGTTTGTAGCTTTGCTATCACAACAAATGTTCCGGCGCGTGTGTGTGTGTTTGGTGGTCTCAGTTTCATTTAAAAATTCTCGGTATTGGGTTTTTCAGTCCTGACCATTATCTGTTTTACCCTTGGTCAGGATTCTTAATGGAAAGTGTTGCTTTGCCCACCAGGCTGATGGGTTCTGCCCTGAGAGCTAGGTTTGGGAGGATGTTTCTGGCAACCAGACTAACAAGGATAAGGTTCCGCCTGCCGGCCTGCTGGGCCTGAGGGGTCTGACCACTGGCTGGGGGCGTGCCATGGAGCCGCTCAGACTGAGTGTTCGTCAGGCCCCGCGCTGAGCTGTGCATGCTTAGCCCTTGGGACCTGCATGGGTCTCACCCCTATTTTACAGATGATGAAAGAGGCCTGGAGAACACCTGTATGTTTTACAATGTATTTTAGCAGAAAGTGGGAATTAGTTTTAGCCTTTTGGGCTGGCTGGTGCTTGAGGAAGGAAGTGGGGCTGTGGTAAAGAGGAAACATGCTACGCCCTGAACTGAGGGTTCTGGAGGGGACCCTCCGAGCTTCGGTCCTGGCTTCCTCTCCTGGAGCCAGATGACCCCACACTGTCCAGACCCTGTCTACCCTGTGATTAAATGGAGAAGAGTAACCCTCCTCACCATCCTGGTGGCTCTGGGAGGGACGGCTGGGAAAATACTAGAACCAAGGATGTGAAGAGCACCTGGACCTGGGGGAGAGGAACCCCAGGAATGAGGGGGGAGAGCAGAGGAAGCGATTCCACGCAGTGTGATGCCCGCCATGGCCAGGGATGCAAGCGTGTGGGAATCCTCACCTATTTTTCTTCCTTACGTGTATTGCCTTTTAATAACTGTCCCCTCCCCCCCAAAAGTGTGTGTGTTTTTTTTAATGAAGGTCATATGTGTGCATATTAAGGAGTCAGGTGATTCAAATAGGCTTGTAGGGACAGCGGGTCTGCCACTACCAGTCCTGGCTGCCTCTCAGTGACGTTGAGTTGAGACCTCCCTTTGCACACACAGACACTAACCCCCCACCTTCACTGTATAACTGGGCCTTAGTTTTGGTAAGATCAATATTCTGAGTATTTAAAAAGTGCCGAGCTGCTGAGACATGCAGTGACTATACTATGATCACTTTTCCTGACATTTTGTCTTTCCTGCAGTAAGTTATCTTTTTGTTGTTAATTGTCACTAATTCATCTCAAAGCTCCACTGGTTGTCTGTCTGATTTTGTCTCAGGAACTTCACAAGCGACTGGAGGGGTCTCCATCGCTTAGGGAAGCCTCCCTCACAGCTTCGGATCTGCTCCAGTCCAGACAGGTTGCACATCTGTGTCCTAAAATCTTCCTTATCGTTCTGGGGATTTCTTTTATCTCCTGTTTTAAATGTCCCACTTCTGCAACCCATTCTTCTCTTTGTTTATACTCTTGTTTTGTGGAGAATACCCTCTAGCAGTTTCCTGAGAAGTGTTGGGGAGGATTTTTTTTGAGACCTTGTGCATCTGGGTGTGTTTTTTATTGTATCTTCTCATTTAGTTGACAATTTGATTCTAGAGTCTAGGTGGGAAATAATTTCCCTTCAGAGTATCGATGGTGCTGCGTTACGTGCTGCTCTGAAGTTTCGAATCCTCTCTGATGTCTTCGTGCGTGTGACCCACTTTCCTCCTGGAAGGTCTTTGGGGTAGTTACTCCTTAGTGTTGGAAACCTGGCAGTGAAACTAGTTTACATTTCAGTGGGCTGACTACCTCACTCCTTCGAAGCCCAGAAAGTCACTTCCTTCTGTTCCCAGAACTTCCTGAATTACCTTGGTATCTTCCACACCTTTCTTTACCTTTCCTTTTCCTTTTCCTTTCCCTTTCCTTTTTCCTTTCCTTTCGTTCTTTTCCTCTATTTTCCCCCCTTTTTTTTGCTCAATACATTTTTTTTATCTGACCTTGCCCTTCACAAGGACAATGTCCTATTTGTGGATGCAGTCAGTATCTCTTTTTATGAAAATAATGATAATTTTAATTCATTAAAATGCTTCCTATTTTTCACTCTGGCTTTTTGCTGTGGCCTGTGTCATGCCAAAGGCTTTCCTTGGCTGTGTCATCTCATACTTGAGAGCCGACCAAAATGCTGGTGGGAAACTCAGCTGACACTCTGGGGCCTTTGTCTCAGGCAGTGGTTCTCAACTAGTTGTGATTTTTGTTCCCCTGCCCCCCCCAGAATATGTGGCGATACTGAGTTTTGGTTGTCACAGTTGGAGGACGCTTCTGGCCAGAGATGTTGTTATAAACACCTTCCGGTCGGTAGACAGGGGTGGCCACCACAACAAAGGATTATCTGTTTAAAATGTCCGAAGTCCTGAGGGAGAGAAACCCTGGGCTGGGGGGGGTCTGGTGGACGTTTCTTGGGGGAATCCCAGAGAACAGTCAGGTCCAAGTCTGACTCAGCTGTGGAGCTAGGGGAGAAGAGGTCACTCTTCCTCGTGTACAGTTGTGAGTACGCAAAACAGTTTATCTTTGTATTGTTATGTACTAGTTACTGTATTAGTTTCCAGATGAACAACTGTAAACCCACTTTTCCCTCGCCCTGTATTTGTATCTCCCTTTTTGCAGTGTGGGTAGTTCTGGCTGTGTGGCTGCAACATGTATGAATTTGACACCACAGTTTGGGTAAATATCCCAGTCACCCAATAACATGGTTCAAGTTTCAGTTGCTGTGGCACATTAACGGTAAGCACGTGCGTGTTGTACAAACGTGCATGCTGGCTCTTCAGTCCAGAAATCGCGTTTACAGAACAGATGCACATCAGCATCAGCGACCTACCGCGTCTGGCGGTGGTGGCTGCTGTGCACCCGTTACTCCGTCACTCACAGCTGACAGAGCTTTTTGTTGCTGCCTGTTCTCCCAACAGCAGAGATGCTGCAGGGATAGTGCTTTTATCAGCACTGGTGGGTTAGCTCCAGATTCTCGCAGGGGCTTGAACTAAAGCGTGAAAACATGTTTTTACCATCAAACGCAACTCTCACCAATTCAGCCAGTGGGCAAAGAGGTTATTGCAACTTTTCATGGGCTTTGGGACAGGTTATTGATGCTATAACTGGAGACTTTGCAGTTTCTTCAGCTGAAGCTTGGAAGACATCGAAAGCATCATAGCAAGAAGTGACGGTCACACGCAGCGCGGCGGGGTTCGCACCGAACGGAAACGGACTTGTGTGCGACCGTCGGAGGGCTGACGCCACTGCTGCCAGGGAGGAAACTGGTGAAGGCGACCTCCTCAGTGTGAGGGAGGGAAGTGACGAAAGGGGTGCAGATGTCCCAGAGGAAGAGACTGCCTGAGGCTGCACATGCAGGTTTCTCGGAGGTGGCTCCCAACAGCGAAGAAAAGCTATGATGTTGGAAGTCCATCCCCAGACACTCTAACCCCGGCAGTTCTAATGATTAGATTTAAATCTAATGATTTAAACTACAGTCTACTAAATAATAGTTTTGCTACTATTTGATTTCTGTATGCATTTATGACTGTCACTTTTTAAAAATGTTTTGACAAAAAATTTTAAAGCTTGCGGGACAACCAGGCTGCCCGTTGACTGTTAGGTCACCTTGTGTGGTCACGTCTGCGGACCACGGCTGCCGTGCGGAGCGACGGCCGCCTTTGTGTTATTTGCCCTCAACTCTGACTACTGTTTCCCATCCCGGGACCTTCCGCACCGTACACCGTGCCCTGCGGAAAAGAGACTTGCAGCTCACGCCACGTGGAGGACAACGCCTGACGGCAGCAGGGCCTGGGGCGGAACTGCTGCTGCTTAAAAAAGTTTCAATTGCGCAGACTTTAAATGTACCCCAAAATAGAAGAGTGTAATGAACCCTGTGCGCCGCAGGCCCCCCACCCATCTCCACGAACAGCATTCTGCTCTCGTTTCTGCTCCTCTTCCTCACACTTTTTTTAATCTTCACCTGAGGACATTTTTTTAAAAATTGCTTTTTATAGAGAGGCGAGGAGAGAGAGAAACCTTCCTGTGAGAGAGAAGCATCAACAGGATGCCCCCCAACCCTGTCTGTGCCCCAACTGGGGATCAGACCTGCCACCCAGCGTGTGCCGGGGAATTGGATCCTCAGCCGTCTGGTTTACAGGACGATACCCAACCCACGGAGCCGCACCGGCCAGGGCTCACTAGCATTTTCTACTGGAGCATTTTAAACCAGACATCTCCCCTGTACGCTGTGTGAGGATATGTCCAGAAAACAGTCTTCTGTCTTTAAATGTCACTGCAGGTTGCCCTGGCTGCTCCCTAGACGGCCGCCCACTCTGGGCCCCCGTGTCTCTTCTGCAGTTTCCTGTGCTCTGGTTCAGAGCCTTTCCGGGGGCCAGCCTCGCCTCGGCCGTCTCTGCTCAGCCACCTGTTCCCATGCGCTGTCCAGCTGCCACACTTCTCTGGTTTCGTCTCCTAGCCCGATGACTGTCTCTATAACAGTCCCTTATTGCCATTTTGGTGGTGTTTCAGAGGGGTCTTAAGGTAAATGTTTCAATCTGTCTTTACGTAGGAATTCTTGACTAATTGATATTTTAGTAATGTTTTTTAAAAGTGAAAAATCTATTGAAATGTTTAAATTGAAAAGATTTTTGAACAGTTAAGCATATCAGGTGGAGGGTGAAGGACCCTTGCTTGCTCTTCCACGTCCCAGTCCTATTACCCAAAGGTCAACAGCTTGCATATCTTCTTAGAATTTTGCCTGTGCATTTGTGGGGGTATGTGTGCACATGGGCACATACATGCACACACATGCACACTCGGCATCTTCCTGAGAGATGACGCTGCTTCCTCCTTGGTAAAGCCCCCTTAATGTCCAAAAGTTAAATTTTGTCGTTCACAGGTTAAACAGGCCAGTGGTGAGGCCCCTGGTTAACTTACTGCAGGAGCTGAGAACTAGGTGCCCGTTACACAATCATGCACTTGTTTACTTGCAAGCAGCCATTGTCTTGCAGGATGGGTCAAGCTTTAGGCTCAGCTGGTGGTTTCAACAGTTCATGTTCTGACTGGCCAGGAAGTACTGTAATGGATTTGTTGCTGCTCTCGACCTCAGGCAACGTCAAGCTGCCTAGAGAGCAAAGGTGACAGTTAGGACTCACCCCCTGAAAGCTGGGTTGTGCTGTTTTCTGTAAAATCCACTGGCATTGAGACACCCTGTCTATTAACCCCTTCACTGTGTTGGTGCAGCATGTAAGGTTCACGAGTATCTGTTTGTGAATATCTTAATTGCCAGTGATTTTCTCTTGCCTCATGCCTAAATCTTATTCAATACTCCAAATTTCAGTAAGGCTACTGGACTCCTACCCTGAGGTGTGAAAGTCATTTCTCTTTAGCACTGCTTGCCTCTGTGTGAGAGACTGAGAGACCTAAATTCTAGTTTTTTAGCCATTTGCTGTTTCACCTGGGACCCAGGTGTCTGAAAAGCTGGAAAGGGTCAGCTAGCTGGAGACGGCTGAGTTGTTCCTACCAAACCGTTACTGCTGTGACAGATGGACACTTTCGAGACCATTATCTATGAGGATAAAACAGCAGAGCCGCTGACGGGCAGTAGTCCTTGCCCTTCTAATGACCGTGCTCTTGTGCGAACCCCTCCTGTGATGCTCACACAGGATGTGGATTTCTTCCTCTCATCTGAACAGACGGTGGTGCGGCGCCAAGTGCTGCTTACTCAGAGGAGCAGGGTGGTTACTTTCTGGGACTGCTGGAATTGCAGCACGGCCTCCCCTCCCGGAGATTGCTGCTGAAGACCTAGATAGCAGGCTTCTACCTCCTATTCATTTCTATTTCTAGAAGCAAGCAAATGCTCTCTAATTGCAGGCTTGGGCTGAATGCCTCAGCCGTGTTTCTCACTGTGCTAATTGGAAAAATACAATTTTCAACTCACTGTGTCCTGCTTTACAAAATAATAGTTGGCAGCTGAGTTGCCAGTTTGGTCCCTAAATGAAACACCACTGTTCAGCATTAAGGATGACGGACCTTCGGAAGCCCCGGGGGAGACCTGTGCTGTGTACAAGGACGATTAGAGATCAGACTTCTGCCCATGACAATCAAGTGCCTGTTGATTTGATGTCTTTTTCTGGGACCTTTTATGAAGTTAAATTTCTGTTATAAATTTTGGGAGGCCAGCTTCTGGGAATATTAGTCAACACTGCCCATTAGCTGGATAGTCATGTGATGGATCTCATGTGTTTCTTATTGATTTGGAGGGGAGGTAATTTTCCTTAGGCCAAGATCTCGGCTTCCGGCAGGCTCTCCATCAGCCTTAATGGGGTTGGCCTTGCCAGCTATTGGGAAATACTGTCAGCTGTGAGTGTGAGGTCGGCGTGATGCTTGGGTTTTCTTTGAGCGGCTCCGTCACACCCACACAGAATCGCTGTCGGCGTAGAGAAAGGCTGTGCACTCACAGTTTTCACGGGCATCAGACGTCTTAAAGGCAGTTGGGTACCTCCGGTGCCCAGCGCGGTGTAGTGGTCAGGAACGTGAGCTCTGGAGCCAGGCCTGTCTGGGTTCTGATTCCGGCTCTACCACTCCTGGCTGTGAATCTGGGAGGCTATCTCACCTCTCTAAGCCTCAGTTCCCTGGCCTAAAGATTGCTGATAATAATGGTACTTATGTCACCAGATTTTCATGAGGATTAAGCAAAATAATGCACATGAAGTGTTCAGTGCCTGATACCTCATAAGTAGTGTTTATTAACTAATCTTAGCATTCAAATAAATATATGTAACTTTTCTTGACATAGTAACGTTCAACCGGACCCTGATTCCCTAAATACCTTCTTTGGTGTGACAAGTAATTTTCCTTAATGATCCTTTATTTCTTCAATCTGAAATGAAGGATTTAATTTGATGGCTTACCTTCGAAGATGAGTATATAAGACACTGTATACATTAGGATTAGGTTAAATCTAGTGGCAGAAAATACCAACAACAGAAGCAAGTTTATTTCTCCCCCAAGTGTAAGAAGCCTAAGCGCTGGTGTAGCGGTGCCACCGTCACTGGGACAGGAAGACGGGCCCCGTCTTCAACGTGGGGTTCCCGCCTCAGGACCTCAGGACCCGAAGATGTCAGCTGGCGTTGTTGATAATGTTAAATTTGCTCACTGAGAATCCCGAGGCCTTGGTGAGATAAAGGCACACGACTGGAGGGCGCCATGACAGGAGCCCTACTCTTGGTACCAGCCTCTGCTTCAGAATCCAGTTGGAGGACAGAATCATAGGTGTTTGCCAGAATTTAATGAAGGAGCTGTCAACCACGTAACTGAAATGGCCCAAAGCAAACACTAAAGTGATATGGAGGTAACAACTACAGAGGCCGGGAAACACGCAAGAGGTGGGAGTTATTAAAACTTCTGGAGCTTGGACAGGGGCCCCGAGAAGCTGATAGACCTCTGGGGAGGGGGCACCGCTTGGCTGGTGCTGGCAGCTCAGCTTAGAAGAGTTGGTGGGCCTGGGACCCACACCTGGAAGTGGGCATGGTGCTGGCTGGTGACTTTGAGAGGCTGGCTCTGTGAGGGCTGAAAATCCACAAACAGGATCAGCTGCTGCAGAGGAGGGAGCGGCTGCATCGCAGTGAAGCAATGGGAGGCGACCTTCACAGGGACAGGAAGCAGACAAGCAGAAAGTTGCTCTCTGCAGGCTCTGCCCAGCCCCCCAGTCACAGATCCCAGCAGGGAAGCAGCTGTGGACAAAGGTGGTCCCAGGAGTCCCTGGCCCCAGCATCACCACAAAGAACAGAGGCTTAACAGCTGGCACAGGGGTGTCTGCCAGGTTTCTCCACTTTAAAGTACAGTATCTTTGGGATACCTGATCATGGGCTGAAACTTTCAGATTGTATGAACATTCAATAGTCTTTCATCTAGTGGTCTTAGTATCTGCTGATGAATCTTGTCCGAATCAGTTATTACTTAGGTGGTTGTAATATGTGATTTTCTTTGTTTCTCGGTCCTTGTACATTTATTAGTTGGCATCCCTTGGGGAAGGAGAGCTTTCCTTTCTCCTTCACCCCTTGCCCTGGGAAGTATGTTTCCAGCTGGGTGGCCCTGTGCCCAGAGGAGCTGTACTACCGAGAGCAGGGAGAGCAGACACTGGCTCGGCGCCGGCCTCCATCTAGTTCCAAACCCAGGCAGTCTTATCGCTGCCCCTGAAGCCACAATTGACTTGGATTGTAAAGGCTCCGGAAGGAACGAGAAGGAATTAATTAGTGTTCTACCTAGGAAAGCATGAGAGGACACGACCTGATTTCACAGGTGGCATCTAGTGTCTCGGGGTCGTCATTCTCCTGACAGGACCACATGGGCCAGGGGTCCTTGGCCTGGGCTGCACATCGGCCTCCCCTGGAGAGCTGGGGCCCGGGTTGCATCCAGAGCCCTGGGATGTACCTGGTAGAGGAGTGACCTGGGCATCAGGACTTTCAGAAGCTCTCTTGAGGATGCCGGTGGGCTTCCGGGTTGAGCACTCTGGAAGCAGGAGCACAGACTGCTCTGCAGGATAAATGAGTGCTCTTCGTTCCGTCAGGTGGGATGAAGGAACCGAATGAGGCTTACTGGCAGATCTTGCTTTCAGATCAGCATTTTCAAAACTCTGCCCACTGCTCGTGTTTGACCACATGGCATATTTGTACATAAGATTTTTCCTTTTCAAAAAAACAAGTTGACAGTTCCCAAAATGCCATCTGCTTCAGCCGGTCCGGATTCAGACAACCAGTTTCAGAGTTCCTCTCGTGATGTTAGTCGCAGACTCATGTGAGCTTCGGTTAAAATGGAAGCGTGTTTCTCTGCTTTAAGGACGGGGTGAAGGAGAAAGTCCGCAGGTGAGTAGATACTCGGGCTGGGTGGTCGGAGTGAAAGGGGCAGCCATTGCTACTCTGTGCTGAGCCTCCGGCACAGCCCCCACCTTGTGCTACACACTTAACATAAAGCGGGCATTTAAAACTTTTAAAATTTGACATGAAGTGTTTCATGCATAGAAAAGGTTGTATAAGGAATAAAACAATGAACATGCATGTACCCACCATGTGGCATAAGATTCCAGGGCCTGGCTTTGCTTCCCCCTGGTTCCATTCAGGATGACTGACTACTGACTGAGTTTAGTGCTCGTTATTTCGTTTAGTTTTGTTACGCATGCACAAATCCCTAAGGGGTACATACCATTGTTTTGCCTGTTTTCAAGCTCTATGTAAATGACCTCATACTATATGCATTCTCATACGAATTACTCTTTGTTGCTTAGCCTTGTAGTGTGAGATTCCTCCATTCATGCTCACACACAGTTTATCTGTTTTCCTGGTCAACACTTAGGCAGTTTACAATTTTGGGCATTAAAAACAGTGTTGCCATTAGCCTTCTCATCGAGTTTCCTTGGGCACCTGTACAGGAGTTTCTCTGGGGTCTAAATCAAGGACTAGAATTGCTGCATTGTAGTATATGTTCATCTTTAATCTTATCAGATCTCGCCAAACTGGTCTGAAAATTGAACTAGTTTATACTCTCATTGTCAATATATCAGAGTTCCAGTCTTATACCTTTGCCAACACTTGGTATTGTCAGACTTTAAAATTTTTGCCAAATACCTGGTTTCTTAATCTTCCCAACAATGCTATGAAGGAGACTTCTTATTTCAGGTGAAGGAATCAAGTGTCAGATATTAAGTCATTTGTCCAGGGTCACGACAAGTACTTGATTCAGCTAATTCTAACCCAGGTCTGCCAGATGTCAAAGCTCCTGATTAATATGAAGTTGTGACTCTAACTGCAGCCAAGCATCAGCTGGTGTGAGGCAGGAGGATGGGCAAGGGACCAGGATTAGGAAGGAATAAGAGGCTGAGGTAACAGAGGCAGTTGCAAGGTGTGAGATGGTAACGGCTTGTCCGCCGCCTAGCATGTGAAGCCTGCGCGAGGAAAGGACTGAGGAAAGGGTTACTGTGGCAGCTTAAGAATGGCCACAGATTCTTTGGCCCTCTTCCGACAGAGGCAGGGTCTGTGTGCCCTCTCCTTAAATCTGGGTGCACTCTCTGTGCTTTAAGCATGGAGTTTAACAGAAGTGACCGCCAGTTTCCAGGTTTCGGTCTGAGGAGGCTGGCAGCTTCCTCCCTGAGTCTGTCAGCACTGGGTCTGGGGAAGAGGTGACTGCAGTGTAAGAAGTCTGACCACCTTGACCTGGCTGTGTCGTGAGTCAGGCCGGTCAGACTTCCGGAGAGGAACCAGGGCTACCTGGCTGACAGCCAACACCGCATGCCAGCTGTGGGTCAGGATGCTGGAGGTTCGTTCTCCGACCTCAGTTCAAGCGCCTCAACCGATGCAATGGAGCAGGGAAGAGTAGTCAGCCCGAGCCTGTCCCAAATTCCCAACCCTCCAAGTTGTGAGCGAAATGAAGCGCTTGTTTTAAGCTGCCAAGTTTTGAGAGGGTTTGTTATGTAGCAGTAGACACTAGAACTGCAGCTCAGGCAGATGCTGGAGGATATCCTTCATGGATGTCACAAAATATGCATCTTTAAGCATTTCCAAGTTTGAAATGCCACTGTTTCCTGTTTGTGGGGTTTTAATGCTGGAGTCTTGTGCTCTTGGTGAGACCTCCCATATTGACGACCCAGGGGGGAGTGTTGGACTAAACCCAGTCTGCTCGAGCACCATTCTGAGGATTTTGCTAGTGCTGGCATTTTCTGAGTGCCTGGCACACAACTCCAGCATCCCCAGCGAACCCAGTGATCTCTGGCTGCCTGGTCTACCCCAACTGCGGAGATACCTTGACAGGCTGAGCCTTGGTTTGCCCCCACCCTCTGTGAGAGAGGGAGCCCTCTCAGCAGAACTTTCTGTCAAACAGCAGAGCCCATGAAGGAGCCACTGATCTTTTTAAAGACGAACTCACTGGGACATGTGGATGAAAAACGTGTTTTGGAAAGACAGACAGACTGTGCCAGGCATTGCCTCTGCAGAGCTGCTGGGCTAACACCAGGCCGGGCACTTCCTTGCTTGGTTCCTCCAGAGCAGCCCTCCTGAAGCTGAGGAACGGCCACATGTATATCAGGAGGGACAGCAGCCATGGCAGGCCAGCCTGTGTCACCGGGGTACTCTTTCCTGTGACAGTTGCAAATTGTTTCCTAGACAAAACACTGTTACATGGCCCCTGTCACTTAGAGCTGCATGTCCCTTTATTGAGGGGTGGCTGGAACAGGCAGCAAGAACCTGCCTCTGTCTGGTGTGGGATTCTGACCGGTCACAGTCCTACCCTGGGCTTGCATTTCCACAGCCTTACACTGGGCCTGGCAGGCTCGGAGCCCTGACCTTGGGAAGAAATGACCAGGAAGCCATAAAGACAAATGATGTTATGATTTTATCTAAGATGTAAAGGGCAAACATTCTCCAATGACAAGTATTTCTCTCCGGATTTCAAGGTCCAAACTCCTGCAGGAAATGGTGCAGTGGACACCTGTGAAATCTCAGCAGGCCCTGCTTTCTGGTGGGGACTTCCACAGGTCCAGCTGTGACGGCCAAGACAAGCCAAGTCTGCCCTCCTCCAGGACGGACTTGTGAATGATCTCATCAGAGTGACTATCAGGACGTTTGCTGGGCATTCTAGGGCAAAGAATTTTCTGCTGTGTGATTATCACCACACCCCAAAGGGAGGCACACAGCCCCAGGCACCCTCTGGGGGTCCCAGCCTTTCCTAAGGATGCCGCCAGCAAGAGGGAAGACAGTAGAGAGCTGGGGAAGAAACAGGCCCTCATAACATCAGCGAACTACCAGGGCAAGCTTCCTGTGGACTCCTCTGTTACCTGGGCCTAGAGACTTCTTTTATTGTTTAAGCCGGGTTGAGTCAGGTTTCCTGTTTCTGGCAACTGAGACCATCCTAACTGGTACCCTTGGGATGCCGGTCACTGCTTTGATCAGTGCTGTGGCCCAGGGTGTGTGGGGACAACTTGGAAAACTTGGAATTACTGCCTGGGCCCTTCTGGGAATTCTAGAACCCTGAGTTGTGGGCTCTGGGGCAGACAGCCCAGTCTGTTTATCCCAGTAGTCCTGGTTCTGTGCTTGATGTCCGTGTGAATATGGTCCATCCACTGAGTTTGAAGAGCTAATTCCCTACGCGAAGCCTGGATGCCTTGTGAATACTCGTGATGTCCTCTCCCCCCTCCCCGTTTAGTAATACCAGCAGTTCAAAACACAGTCTCCTCTTCCTATGTCTGTTTTCTGCAGCGGCTTCCCTTTGGGTCTCACCAGATGATCCTGGGGAAGTGGCTTCCAGGTCCTATCAGGCACCTTTTCCCCTATCAGCCCTGGGCAGCCACGAGCCTGCTGTCCCGCCGGGTGTGGGCTCTGTGACGTGAAGGTGGGGCCTCCCTCGCCCCCGAGTCTGCTTGGGCCTCTTTCATTTTTTTTTTCCCCACCTAATTGATCAATAAGGTCTAGTATCCTCTGTGAATGATGAAAAAAAGAGACTGGGAGAGCAAGAACATAAGCTGATTAGAAGTTAATACTCAGTATAATGTTAAAACCCTGTTAAATTACAACGGTGAAAATAGTCTGGTGGTGTTTTCCATATAGCCCAGGAACAGACATCAAATCATTGGAACCGAGCAGACCCAAGTGTGTATAATAATAGTTTACTGTGTGGTACAACCTATGAGGGGTAGTTGGATGAGCTTCGACTCATGGCCGCCTGCGGCTCCCAGGTGCTGCTGTCGAGCTGACAAGCCCTGTGAAGATTTGAGCTCAAACTTGGCTCATTCTTCTTACCCATTCACAGCTGGCAATGTGAGTCTCATAGGTTTTGGGTGGATAATTTGCCCATAAGAGGTTTTGCATGTGTGGCTATTCCCTCACTGGGCTTTTGCCCCTTAGGTCAACACACAGTAAAGAGCAGACGGGGCCACTTTAAAGCCCAGCAGGCTAAGTCTGGGGGAGGCACCTGGGTTGGTGCTCTCCCACCCGGGGCGTTTCAGCCGGGCTCCGCCGACCCCAGCCTTTGTACGGAGCGGGAACCGGAGCTCCTTTTCCACTAGGTCGCTGAGGAAAGCTGGGCTGAGCCTGAAGGGGACGAGGAATCTGGCAGGAACACAGTTTCATCAGAGTAAAAGCTGATTTTAAGAAGACACTTGGAAGTGGCTGCTGGGACAGAGGTCCCCAAACTCCTCGGGACAGGATTACCTCACCGGTTGACCAATGACGGGATGGTACAGCTTGCTCCAGGTCCAGCTGCTTTTCCCACTGGGGTGGCGATTCTGGGGCAGAGATCCCAGAATCTTCAGCTGATCCTTTCAGCCGAAAAGCTCTAAGACATTTAGGTTGGCCCAGGATTTGCCAGCCACCCGGTGTGCACACACTCGCAGAGGAGGAGGAAGAAGGGGCAGAGGCACAGGGCTGAGATAACCGTCACACCGCAGCTCTGTGCCGTGGTTCCTTGTTTCTAAACCCGCGTTGCACAAAAGAAATGTGACACCAGCCCACATGTGATTGTAATTTTTCTGGTAGCCACATTTCTAAAAAGTAAAAAGAAACAGGTTAAATTAATTTTAATAATATATTTGATTTAACCGAAATGTCAAAAATATGGTTTTAACACACAATCACCATAACTATTGAGGGATTTTATACTTGTTTTTGGTATTAAGTCTTTGGTAGCTGGTGTGTGTTTTACAGTTACTTGGAGCGTGTCCAAACCCAGTTCTCAATGCCGCAGCAGACGGTTTAGTGGGGTTCAGAACAAGGAGGGCCCGTGAGGGCTGGAGAAGGTCAAGTTGCCTCTCAGGCACAGGATGGCCTGGGTCTTGGGAGGGTAGGTCTCCCTAATTAGCTGCCCAGACAACAGCTTCCTGGAGACCTTGAGGACCCACCTGCCAATTTTCCATGACCTATGGTGTTCATCTGCGCACAGCATTTTGGGTTTCCATGAGGTTTGCCATCCCACCCCCTCACCCACACACACAATGAGAGGCTTCGAATGCCCCATAGAAAGAAGGTGTCATCTGCAGATAGAGCGATGCTGGTATTAACATTATACCGTGAGAGTACATATGCATTTCTACACGGCGACCGGTACATCACGTCATACGAGGACAGCTCTGCCCAGGGGGAAGCGCCTTCGCCCCTGGCAGTGCAGTGTCCTCCGCACTCCTGGGAGGCAGCCTTCTTCCCCCTCCCCTGTTCTCAAGCACAGAGCTGGCCTTCACCGGGGTCCTGCCCTCACACCGGGGTCCTGCCCTCCCACCGGGGTCCTGCCCTCCCACCGGGGTCCTGCCCTCACACCGGGGTCCTGCCCTCCCACTGGCGTCCGTCCTTCACACCGGGGTCCTGCCCTCACACCGGGGTCCTGCCCTCACACCGGGGTCCTGCCCTCACACCAGCGTCCGCCCTTCACACCAGGGTCCTGCTGTCCTGCTGGGATCTGCAGGATGGCTTTCCCTGGGTGAGTTCAACCAAAAGATTATTCAATGTGATCCATGAATTAGGTGATTTTTCTACTGAAAACTTTATTCAGATAAAAGCAACTACCTACCAATCATGAGCTCCTACCTCTACAGGCAAAAATTTAAGTAGGAGAGAGAAAAGGTCATGGGTCACCCAGGAGGAGACTGAGCTGCTGAGTGAGGGTGGATGAGATGAAAAGACCACGTAAGCCTGGCCCTGCCACTCGCCACAGGGACCTCCCAGGTGTCCCAGTTAACATCACAAAGATCCAAACCTGCACAAGGTGATTTTAATGACATAAAGAGTTCCATGTAACCATGTCAAACGGTGCTGGTGGATGAATTACTCTTCAAAGTGCTTTTCTGAATTGATACCGAATTTCACAACATGACCGGTGAAGTGCCTGGATAATATGTTCACTGCTATTTAAGTTGCTGTGAAGGTAAGTTAACAGTTTAAATGAAAGCACCTGTGAACCTGAAGGCTACAGATACATGTAGGTTGTTATTGTAGTTATCATTATTATTTTTAATCTTCACCTGAGGATACGTTTATTGATTTGAGAGAGGAAACGAGAGGGAGGGAGGGAGAGAGAAAAAAACATTGATTGATTGCCTCTCATACGTACCCCAACTAGGGATTGACCAGGAATCGAACCTGCAAACTTTTGGTGTATGACACTCCAACCAACTGAGCCAATTTACCAGGGCTGATTAATCATTATTATTAATTTTCTTTTTCTTTTTTTAAAAAAGATTTCATAATTTTTAGAGCAAGGGAAAGGGAGAGAGAAAGAGAGGGAGAGAAACATCAATGTGTTCTTGCCTCTTGCTAAACCCCTACTGGGGACCTGGCCCGCAACCCAGGCATGTGCCCTGACTGGGAATCAAATGGGCAAACCTATGGTTCAAAGGCCTGTGCTCAATCCACTGAGCCACCAAGACTAGTTTTCTTTTAATGTAGTTTCAACTGGTATTAATTTGGGGGCTTCTGAGAATCTTGTCACCAAAGACCCTGCAGCCTTGAACTCCCTGGGTAAGAATGTGAATTTGCCTGCAGCCCAGGGCACACCTTCTCATTCAGACACAAATCCACCTCCAGCAGCCCCCGAGCTGGCTGGAGCTCTCAGTCTCTCCCTCCTGAACACGCCTCTTTTCATGGTCAGATAAGAGAGGTGTTCCTCACACCTGTTCTGTTTTCTGAAGCCAGGTGTTAATGATAGTCCTGTGATCAAGGATGGGTAGGGAGTGGGGAGGACTCCTGCTCTCAAGGGAGAGCCAGCAGACTGAGTTGAGGGCAGGCAGGGCAGGGGCCAAAGGTCCCTATTGCCTCTGTCCTCACCCACAGAGCCAGTGGGTAGGCTTGTAACTGCCCTGGGCGGAGGCCTCACAGGCAGGTGGAACTTGGAGCTGACTACAGTCTTCAAGGTTATTTCTTTTAATATGTTGCTTGTCTATTTCCCTCTAAGAATGATTCAAGTCTCCACTTGCAGACTCCTGCCAGCCCCACACCTGTTGCTGTCTTGAAAGAGAGGTCAAAGTCCTGGGCATGGGCAGCTGGCCCTGCTGAGTGATGATGGAATGCCCCCTCCTTTGCTGCAGGGGGCAGGGTGGGCGGGGGGGCCTGGCCTGCTCACCTTTGCATGGTATCCCTGGGTGCCTGGGCTGAAGATGTGGGGAGGTAGAGGGAGTCAAGTCCTGAATCCAGATGGGCAACAGGGCCCCCTTCATCGCTCACCCATAAACCACCAAGTGTACACACAGCGTAAGTGCACCCAACATCTCAGGTTCTCTCCCAAATCCTCGCCTCCACTTTTTTGATCCACTTTATTAATACATACTTTGCATGTAATAAAATGCACCCATTTAAAGTATACAGTGTGATGAGTTTGACAAATGTGTACAGCAGAGTAAACGTTAGCATAATCAATCATCAACAATTGCTATCAGATCAAAAAATTCAGCCTCTCCCATTTCTGCTTCTGTCACTGTAGTTCAGTCTTTTGAAGAACTTTGTGTAAGTTTAATGTGGCAGTGTGGTTTTTTCTGTGTCTGGCTTTCTCAGTCAACATAGTGTCTGTGATGTTCTCATATGTTGCCATGGGTACCGATAGTGTTTTTGCTGCTGAGTAATATCCCACTGTATGGGTATATCACATTTAACATTTTTTTCCATTGCAGTTCACATTCAGTAGTATTTTTTGTTAGTTTCAGGCATACAGCGGGGTAGTTAGACAATCATACCTTACACAGTGTCGTCCTGCTATTTCCACTTGGCACCATAAATAATTATTACAACATTATTGACTACATTACTTATGCTGTGCTTTACATCCTAGTGACTGCTTTGTAACTATCGATTTGTACTTTTTAATTCCCTCACTTTTTCACCAAGCCCCCCAACACCCTTCCCACCTGACAACTATCAGTTTGCTCTGTGTCTATGAGTTTGTTTCTATTTTGCTCATTAGTTTATTTTGTTCATTAGATTCCACATATAAGTGAAATCATGTGGTATTTGTCTTTCTGTGTCTGAATTATTTCACTTAGCATAATATCCATCCATGCTGTCACAAATGGCAAGATTACATTCTTTTTTTGCCTAAGTAATATTCCATTGTATATATGTACCATTTTTTCTTTGCCCATTCATTTATCAGTGGACAATTACCCATGATCTTTTACTCCTGACTTTGCAAGAGATGGTCTTTTCAGTCTTCCCTCCCAGTGGGTGTGACCCTCTGGGCTGTTGAAGGTCTTCTGTGTGCACTGAATTTTACCTCCTACCTCTTCCTGCTAAACTAGGCCCTTTCTCCCATCCCTGCCCGCTCCTTTGCCTTTGGTCTTCTGCAAAACAGAGCTACTCTTCTGCTGGTGGTTTAAGATTATGTTAAAAATAATCACTTACTGTGCAAGTAATATAAAGTAACATCAAGAGACACCAAATAAAAACTTAAAAAAAAAGGGAAGGAAGGAAGAAAGGAAGGAAGGAAGGAGGGAAGGAAGGAAGGAAGGAAAAACGTGTGCACTTTTGCCAGCTGAGCTTGCATTTAGGATTCAGAACCAGCGTTAGCAGATAGCCAATTCCTTACCACCTGCTCTTCGAAATGCTTGCCTTGTGCCAGATGCATATTTTACTTCATATTTTCTTTTATGTAGACACTGTGATTTATTTGTAGATGTATCACATTTTTAAAAAATATTTTAACTTTAAAAAAATTAAAAACAATATATGAATATGGTTTAAAAAAGGTTCAAACAGTATGGAAGATCATAAAATGGAAGGAGACATCTTGCTCCCCGGTCATTCTCATTTCTCTGGCAGCTTCTGCGAGCAGGTTGGTGAGAGTCGCCCGGCATTTCAGTGTCCACTGTGCATTTTGTTTAAACCCTAGCAGAGCCGAGCCTTCGTGTCCTCACTTCGGCTCAGTGATAAGTTCAAAGAAACATATCTGGCCACACCTTGACAGCAGTCTGGATCTTTGCTTGGTCTGCTCTGAAGGTGTCTGAGGGCGATAAGGAGCCAGGCACACAGCACACACGTGTCTCCATCAGGATGCTCCGTTTTCTGTTGGACAATATTGGGTGCTTACGTAGTCTCTGCATAGCTCACAGCTGGGGGGCTCTACAGAGAGACAACCCCCCAGATTAAAACCGATGTGGTGGGTTTTATTTATAGAGGGCTTCACGGCACCACTTTCTGGTGCAAACACTGGGTGAGTCCACCCGGCTGGTGGAGCCATGTGGTTGTACCCTACCTGCCAGGTGACCTGGGGAAGCCAGCTTCCGGATCTTTGCTTCTGTTGTGAAAGGGATTCTGCCCTCTAAAGAGGGGGTTCCCTTAACAGAGTCAGAGGTGCAGGTGCTGGACAGCCTGAGGAATGAAATCACTTTCTACAGTACCCCTGCAAAACTCCTTTAAAAGGTCTTTTGCCCTGGCTAGTGCAGCTCAGTGGATTGAGTGTGAGCTGTGAACCAAAAGGTCACCGGTTTGATTCCCAGTCAGGGCACAGGCCTGGGTTGCAGGTCAGGTCCCCAGTGTGGGCCACATGAGAGGCAGCCACACATTGATGTTTCTCTCCCTCTCTTTCTCCTTCCCTTCCCCTCTCTTCAAAAATAAATAAATAAATAAATAAATAAATAAATAAATAAAATCTTTTAAAAAAGTTCCTCTTTTATCTGAGCCCCAACTCTCTCTTGCCCCCTCTCTGTCTCCTTGACTCTCCACCTTGCTCATCCTCCTCTCCTACTCCCCGTGCAGCCCCTCTCCCCAGGGGTGGTGGGAAAGTCAAACACTTACACTGTAATGATTTGTCCCTGCCATATACACATGTGAGAAGGACTAAAATATGTGTGTAAGTTTTACACAAAGTGGGGGCACCTCTGCACAGTGTTTGGCCCCTTGCTTCTACCAGTGAGGACTGGAGATCATTCTGTCTGATACAAATAGAGAACTAGAATTGCTTTATGCTTTTGATGGCAGGGTAGTGGATGAAACATGATTTATTTATGGTGTTGTCAGCCTGTAGGAGTCCACTGACTGCAGTTTTGTTTTTTTTTTTTAAACAAATGGCTACTGCATTTTTTTTAAAAAGGCCCCTGCCTTCCAATAATTTGTAATCTAATAACATCATTAATGAGAAAAAATATTTTCTCATTGATGTCACAATGTGAGATTAAAAAATATTCAACACATTTTTAGTTACAAAAGTAGAGTAATACATGCAATGAGGAGAAATTGGAACGCTTGTGCACTACTGGCGGGAGTGTAACATGGGGCAGCTGCTGTGGAAGACGACATGGTGGTTCCTCGAGACATGGAACTGCCGTAGGATCCAGGCTCTGGGTGGAAAACTAGAAAGTCTGAAGGCAGAGGCTTGGGTAGGTGCGCAACCATGTTCACAGCAGCACTGTCTATACACAAATAAATAAATCTCTTTAAAAAAGGCAATCCCTAGCACAAAACTTCACAAACCACTTTTGACAAGTTGGATCAGTTGCAGCACCTTCTCCATACATTGCACAAATCTTTTATTGCATTTTAGTTGTGTCTTTATCTTTCTTGAAATAGTAAAGCATAATGTATTAAAAGTGTTGCTTATTTCCTTCCATCTTCAATATTAAAATGGCTACACAAAAATTCACCAATTTTGGTAAGTTTTTTAAAAAATTCACATTGTTTTCACAGCTGTTACAATACAGCCTAACAAAATTGTTTCAAATGAAGTTAAAGACAACTAGGCACTACCAGAGCCATCTTATGGAAAAAAAACAGATGAACTTTTTGGCCAACTCATTAATACATGCACTTCGTAAGCATAATCTATCCAAGAAAGTGAAGATTTTCCAATTGGTCTTCCCCATCTCCTCCTTTCACCACCACCCCTGGCCTCACTCCTCAGAGTTACCCATTATTGACAGATGTCAGTAGACCCAGCAGACACATTCTCACAGCTGTGTAACAGATGATTAATGTGGGTTATAAAGGTATTTAATGCATAGTTTACAGAGCAAAAATGCGGAAGCTACCCAGATGTTCATCATCGGGACATGAGTTAAATCCCAGTGACGCCCTAAATGCAGCACTCAGCAGAACGAGGTGGGTTTCAGTACGGGCCGAAACAGAAGGGTGGCTGTGATGTTAGCGAGTGAGGAAGTGACTATGCAGTATAATTAACAGCATATTCCATTTGTGTAAAGAGAATATAAGGACAAGCAAAAACTTTGCTTTTTCCATAGTAACAAAACAGGAATAAAAATAAAACGTACATTACAGTTTCTCAGGTGGTTCAGCTGGTTCTCTGGCCTCCAGCTGCCGAGTACAGCCTTCTCTTTACTGTGTCACATCACCTTGTTAGTCTAACATTTTGTGTGTTTATATGACTTAAATTATCTTAAAATGTTTGGGTCTTATGCATGCTTTTTGTCTTGTCAATACAGAGTTAAAAGTACTTCTTTCATTCCAAGGAATGATTTCTTTATGCAAATATTAATACAAGCGAATGCGGTTATAGATTCTTACTCCCTTCTTTTTGCACAGAATGTAGTGTGCCATCTGTTCAGCCATCTTGGAGATCTTTCCTTGTTAGTAAGTAGATGGAGGATTTCCTCATTCTTTTTCAAAATTGTGCGTGTGTAATATATCCCATCAGGGAGGACCTTCATCATTTCCCCAGCCCGTTATTGATCAGAATTGATGAATACTGTTTACTTTACTATTACAAACAGCGCTGCAATGAGCATCCTCATGCGTGTGGTCATTTTGGGTGTGTCCAAGTCCATGTGAAGCGTAAAAGCAGAACTGTTGGGTCAAAGGGTTTATCCGACTTCTGACAGAGGCTGCCGAATTACCTTCCCAATGGGGCTGTGCCAGTTTACAGGATTACGAAGGTTGTGTGAGAATTCCTCTTTCTCCACAGCCTCGCTAACAGTGTGCATTATCAACTGGTTGGATTGTTGACAACCTGATAGGTGAAGATTGGTATCTGTAGTTTTAATTTGCACTTCTCTTGTGAGTAAGTTTGATGATTTTTTTCCATTTAATAGCCATTGTATTCTTTTTCATTGAGTTATTTCTTTTTTTCTCTTATTGTGTTATTGACATTCTTCTAGAAGTTCCTTGTGTGCTGGGGAGAGTTCACCTTTGTGAGATGAGTTGCAAGCCTTCTCCCCTGCAGTTCATCATGTCTTTTGGCTTTGTGTGTGGTGCGTTTCATTGTTGGCTTTTAATTGTCATTGCTTTTCTTTTCTTTTTTCTTTCTTAACTGAAAGAATTGGCAATTTTATTTTCACATTTCACAATTGTGAAACTTAAGGGAAAAAAGGTACCTACTAAGAAGGGCCCCTGGTGGCTAACTGGGCTCAAATTTAAAAAAAAAAAGAAAGAAAGAAAAACAAAACAAAACAGAGCTTAGCCGCCATTTCTACACAGGGACCTCTCCCGCAAACTGCACTGCAAGGAGAAGCCTGTGCTGAACTGCCTGCCCCCACTGTGTTCCTGCCATCTGAGCCAGCCCTTACAGGGTTTTCTGGAACCCTACTTCAACAAATAGGATCGAGGCTTTCCCCATTCAATTAGACTTGCACAGCTCTGACCAATCGGAGTGATTATTCTGACCAATCAGGACAGTGTCTTTTGGGCCAATCACATTCAGAGGATTTGGAGCCTTCATTTGCATGAGGAAGGACCAATCAGGAGCCAGGAAGATTTTGTCCCAATAAGCCAGCTCCTCTCTGGCTGGGAGACCACATTTTCCCTTTCCATTGAAAACTGAAGACTGCATCTCCTGGGTGCAGCTGAAACACTGGAGACATCTCACTAGAGTGGAGCAGACCGGACCAGCACAGCAGAGCACCAAAGCAGACTGGCTCAGAGCAGAGCTGTCTAGCTGGAGAAGCGCCTGGCCACAGGGCTGCCTCAGAGTTGAGCTGCTGTACACTGAATAAAGTTTCCTTTTTCACTGCATCCCGAATTGGGGATTCCTATTGACATTGAATTGACACCAACGACCATCGCTTGACACAATGTGAATGAAAATTGCTTTATTTTATCCCACTACTCCCCTTCAAAACTGTTCTCTCTTTGATAGGAAGAGGGCGTGAGTCTTCCTTATCATTGTGGTAGAGAACACCCAGAGTCACAGCACTGTGATGTCCTGGGGCAGTAAAACAATGTGAAACTGATAGAAAGACTCCACTCTCCTTACCTGTCTGGCTGAATCATTCCCGGCCTGGGGGGCACTATCATGGGATGGGAGGGAAGTCTCACTGAGGGCCCAGGCATCATTGGTATCCCACTGGCATCATCCCAGGAGGAGGAGGGCCCATCATTGGCACCAGAGGGAGATCCATTCACAGGGTGCTGCAGCACAGCAGGGTGAGGAGGACCGGAAAGACTGGGGTGAGGGGTGGTGGGATCATTGCTCCTGCAGGAGGCAGACCAGGGAATGGAGCGGGAGGTCTCTTTCCTTGTCGAAATGCTGCAGTTGTTTTGTCAGTCAGGCTCTGTGCCTGCTCCTCCTTCCATTTCTGACGGTAGGTTTTCACAGTCTCTGCACAGTGAGCCTTTCTCGCAGAGGGACGGTCATGGGTCAAGTACTATGCAGAACAACTTGGGCACGCCGCCCTGCAGGCTGTTTGTTGGCTACTTCATTCAGCCTAATTAGCACTGCTTTCAAATTAAAAAAAAATGAACTAATTTCAGACTTTTCCTGTGCCCTTCTCCCAGATTCCCCTACTGTTAACACCTTTTGTAACATAGTACAATTACTGAAACCAGAAAGCTAATACTGATTGAGTGCTGTTAAGAAATCTATAAATTACATTCAGGTTTCCCAGGTTTCTCAGCTAGTCCTCTTTTTCTGTCCCAGGATCAAATTCAGGGCCCCTTTTGCATTTAGTCTGCCACGTCTTCTTTATCTTCCTCCACTGGCGATGGTTTCTCACTCTTCTCATGTCTTTCACGACCCTGGCAATTTTGAACAGTCACGGCCAGGTGTTTTATGGAGTGTCTCTCAGTGTGGATGCGTCTAATGTTTCCTCATGATTAGATTAAGGTTGTGCATTTTGGGAAGAACAACACAGAATGGATTTGCTTTCTGAGCCCATATATGGAGTGCCTGTTATTACCACCGATCATCTGGTCAACACGGAGTTTGCCGGGTGTCTGTGTGTGATGTTACTACTTCCCTCCTTATAACTGACAAGTGCGTAGGGGAGATGCATTAAGGTTATGCGAGCATCCTATCTTTCCTTAAACTTTCAGTCACTAATTTTGGCATTCATCTGTGGATCTCGTTTACAGACAGGAGTAGCTACATAACTTGTGGGGCCCAAAACAAAACAGAAATGCAGGGCCCCGTTTTCAAAAACTGGAATTTCAAGATGGTGAAGCAGAATGTTAAACCAAGCATGGGACTTCAGTTACCACTGTGGGAGTCTCTATTTCCTTCATTACTTCTACATTTATTCACTGGAATTTTTCTGTAAGAAAGAGCAGTCCCTACCCCCCCATTTATTTATTTAAGTTATTTAGTCAATAGGAATTTGCAGATATTTACTCTATGCTTTGGGTTATAAGCCAATACTACTGTTTATTTTGCTGCTCACATTGCTTCAGCTGTGACCGCCCTCACCACCGCCACTCACTCGGGGATATTCTACACTCAGCACCTTTGCTTGTCTGACCCAGTGGGCACCGTGGGCTCCAGGCTCATGCAGACCCACACTTGGTTTGCGCTCCAGGTTCCATGGCATGTAGACATCCGAAGAGCTCCCCAGGGTCCCCCTGCCATTTCTCTGGTGACTGTGCTCTCATCTTTGACCCGTAGCTCCTGTTCCCAGGGCTGCTGTCCCTGTTCCATGCGTTTGAATGGTGAATGTCTGCAAAGAGACCTGCTCACACAAGCTTGTGTGCCACCGGGGGCTTTCCTGAAGATCTGGAGCAAATGTGGGGACTCGAGGAAGCCAAGGAGGGGTCTTGGCAGCTGGGGAACAGAGGCAGCCCCAGTGTCCCAGGGCCCTGTTTCCAGGGCACCACCAGCTTCCTTTGCTTGTGCGGCTGCTTTCACGGTGTCTCCTCCTTTCTCCCCCACCCCCACCTCCCTCTCAGGTGCGGGACCCTGACTCATGCGAGAGACTTTAGCTCTGCCTTCGGATCCCACCTTACTGGAAGGAACTCATCTGGGAGGCCATACAGAGCATGGTTGGAGAATGAACTTTTATTTCTTTATTTTGCTTTGTAGTTTTCCCATTTGTTCTTCTGGGTTTCCCAGTGCTTCCTGGAAAGTCTGCTCCCTAAGGCCCTCAGTGTGGGAATTGGGGCGCGTCCCAGTGTGGGAGCCACGGAAGATGAGGCAAAGGTGCTGTGGCATCAGCAAGAAAGGATTGGGAAAGGGCAACTTTTTAAATTTGTAATCACTTGTTTTTTGGAAATGGCATATAAACACAAGGGGGAAAATCAAACTATACAAAGGACAATAGAGTGAAAAACAAGCTTCTCCCCCAGCATCAGTCATGGAGTTCACTTTCCTAAAATAGCCACTGTCACCAGCTTCTTATTGATTTTTCGGAAATAATTTATATACATCTAAGCATAACTTACATGTATTATGTGTAAGTATTCTCTGCTTTTAACAAGTAAATGATAGTATATTCTTTTGTCTTTTTAAAGTTTGACAATATTTCTTTACTATATTTAATGGAACTACTTATATGCATGTAAAAATACACACAAACGTGTATTTTTTCTTATGTTTGTACAAAAAGCAAATCTAAGTGACCCCTTCATAAGCCCCAGGGAAGGCCTTGAGGGATTGGGACCTGGTCAGGGTCAGGACCTGTCAGGATCAGGACCCAGGTGATGGTGGACACAAGGTGTCCTGAGGGCTCCGGTGATTGTTCCCGTTATCTTCTGCCTGCTCTTCGATGACTCGGCACCCCGGATGTGACTCACGTGTATCCCTGTGGGAGGGTGGACTCCTTCCTCTCGCTGGCCACATTACCTCACTCCACAGTGGGAGTGACATCATGTCAAAGCCTGAAAAGCCAGGTGGCTTCTGTTCTGTATCTTTGTACTTGACCATGAGAATGGTGATGGGGGCTGTTTGTTCAGCCTGGGTCTCAAAACAAGAAGACATTTGGAATAAAGGCACAGTCGACCCACAGGTTTTGAGTGATATGGGTGAAAGACAAATCTTGCGGTTATAAACCCTAAAATTCCAGGGTTGTTTGTTACAGCAGCTGATTCTAATGGAAGCTAATGCAGGGCTTGTTCAGCCACAAGGTCCCAGACAGCTCTGAGTGCCGATGAGCGGTGTCTATGTACAGTGGCTTCTGTGTTTGATCTGGATCTACCACCAACTGATAGAAACAGTTCTGGTGATTATTTTAGGAATCCAGACATACCAAGGGCACTACAACAGCCCACACTTGCGAGTGGCAAGGCTTCGAATGTTTGGACAGCCACTTGGCAATGTATAACAAGGAAACTAATAACTTCTACTTCCAAAAATCTAGCCCAAGAAAATAATGAGAGATGCACAGGGAGGTTGTTGTGGAGTGATTTGAAAATTGAAAACCTTGCCAATGCCTCATCGCGGGGAAGGAGAGACATGCATTATTCTCTGTGGACATTATGCAGCTGAGAGATCAAGTAGCTGAAGAGGTAATGGGCGACAATCCTCATTTAAGTAACACAATTGGGACTGTGCTGGTGATAATTTGCATCTTTTCTCACTTACTTTGTGTGAACAAGCGCTTTCGCCCAGTGTCACATATGTAAGTGTGTGTAAAGGGGGCTGAGCAGAGATAAGCAAAAACGGTGGCGCTCTCTCTCCAGGCAGCGTTTTCTTCTCTGCACCGTCTGTATTCCCAAATGGCCTATGATGAATATGCACCACTTTTATAATCAGAAGTAAATAACTGCTACTTCAAAAAAAGAATTTTTCTGGTCACTTCTAGGGCTGTGCCTTCACGTTGTGGCTGCCCAGGGACCTTAATTGGGCCCTTGTCTAAGAATAAGCCTGTGTGTTTAATTAGGTCACTCGCCTGCCGACCTAGAATCCATCTCTGCACAGGGCCTAGCATGTGCTGCCTCTACCGGGAGGGGCCTGGGAGGGGCCACGCACCCGCATTTAGCTCAGTCTGCTGGCTGAGGAGTCTGTGAACTGTCACCCTGAGGGAACTACCACCCTCGTGACTCCCTAACTCTCATGCCTTTAGGCCTAGGAATAATGTCTGCATCCCAGGGCTGAGGTGAGAATCCCATGAGAAAGGGAACTGAGGACACAGTGCGCTCTCAATAAGCGCTGGATGTTTCCCTTCATAAATGAGCTTCCCAGGGCCTGAGACAGGGGTGCAGGAGGCGGGCAGCCTTGTGTGCACCCACCAGATCCAGCATCAGCATAATTTGTCAAATGTCTTTTTAAAGCTAAGGTCCTGAAACTATTGTATTGAGAATCACCCAGGGAAGAAAACAAGCCCATTCCTGGGTCCCACCTGAGGACAGTTTCACATAAATCTCAGGAGGGAGGTCCGCCCGCCAGGCTGTCACTCACACCAGTCATGGCCCTCCTTGGCTGCAATGGCCCCCTCCCCTCCCTGCCACTGCCGGGCTGGTTCTCCTGTGTCAGAGGGCTGGATTGCAGTCCAGGTGGTTCAGCTGTGCAAACTGATGCTCCACCCTTGCCCCTCAAACGGTGGGCACCACACTGCTGATACGTTAGGCATGTCAGGAATGCAGAATCCTGGCCCTACCCCAGGTCTGGACCTGCTGAATCAGAAGCTACATTTTAACCAGACCCACCCCGGGTGATTCACATGCACGGTGAAGTGTTGTAAGAACGTCTGTGGGTCTGGGAGATATGAATCCCAGGTAGGTGAAAGGTACTGCCCCTCTGGAATTCAGGTTCCAGGGCCCTTCAGGAACCTGAAAGGGGGTTTGGAGTCTGCACAGCTGTGGCCTTTGAGCAGCCTCACCAGGCCTCAGGCCCGAAGTGGCATCAGTCCAGCCATGATGCTGCTAAGAGAGTCCACAAAGGAAGCCACGCTCCCCTGGGTGAGGAGCACCAGGGAGTCCCTGAGCCCAGGGTCACCAGGGAGGGAAGCTGCCTTGGCTTTGCTGGTTCCCAGTCTGCGCAGCCAGTGCGAGGTGGGGCTGCTGTCCTGTTTGGTGTCACAGTTTCTGTGCTTGACTGAGGTTTTCTCTGCAGTGGGACTGAGAGCAAACACAGTCCTGTCCCTAAAAAAGGCCTGTTTTTGGTGAAACAGAACTCTCCTGCCGTCCTGCTTCTAAATTTTGCTCCCAAAGTCCCAAGTCTGTGATAGAATAGTCTAGTAAAAGCTGGACTTCTTATGTGACTCCTCACTCAAGTTCAGGGGAGCGACATCTTCCTGCCCTCCACAGCTTCCCTACCACCCCCACAGTGGCTGGTGCTCTGGGTTAGGTCACACTCGTGCTTACAGCTGTTACTGTCCTGTCCCAGAATCGGTGACTGAACTTGAGTCCAGTACAGCTTTCCAAGCTGTGTAACACCTTTTCATCCAAACTCACGCCAGCAGCACGGGACTCTGATCTCCAGCCCTGGCCTGCAGCAAGTTTCTCTGACAGTCCCTCCTCCTGCCTCTCAGTCCCCAGCAAAGCTCCGTCTCCCAGCTCTGCTCCACCCAGGAGTAGTGATGCCAAGCCCCCCTCAAGACAGCCAGCCTTTGTCCCTAATTCTTCCCCCCACTTACCCTTGTCACTGGTCAGTCTGTAAGCAACATGCTTTATTTCCTGTATATTTTTCTGGGCTCTCATCCCTACTGGTGGCTGGTTTAGGTGCCCAGCATCCCTTGCCTGAGTCACTACCCCACCTCCGAACTGTCCCCTGGGGGCATTTCCTTTCCACACCTCAGCACTGGGCTCAGTGCTGCTACATGAAATTCCTCCTCCTCTACACTAATAAAAGCCCTACATTTCTTTTTCTAAAAAAATATTTTTTAAATTTATTTATTTTTAGAGTAAGGGGAAGGGAGGGGAAAAGAGAGGGAGAGAATCATTAATGTGTGGTTGCCTCTCATGCGCCGCCTACTGGGGACCTGGCCTGCAACCCCAGGCATGTGCCCTGACTGAGAATCGAACCTGAGGCCCTTTGGTTCCCAGGCCAGCACTCAATCCACTGGGCAACACCAGCCAGGGCAATCCCATATTTCTTTAAAGACCTTGTCCAAGACTGTGCTCTGTTAAAAAGCCTTCTTGGTGCATTGCTACATGTCAACCTCCTGTACCAGTTGTCCTTGTGTGCAAGGAAGCCCCTCACTGGGGAGGTTTCTGGTGGCCTTGACAGGTTTCTCCAAGCCCAGGGGGATGGAGGGCTCCTCCAGCCCCTGGTCGCAGGTCCTGAGTTGTAAGGCAGCTGTGGACCAGCTGTGGGCATCTGGGACAGCGCCTCGTACTGTCAGTGGAGGGAGACGTGTGAGGGGCGATGGAAACCAAGCCATCATGTGCAGGGCCTGGATGCTCTTTGAACAGACACAGTGGCAGTGAACGAGTCAAGAGGAAATCTGCTCCTGGGCCACTTGCTCTCGGTGCACTGGAGGTGCTGAGCTGGGTCTCGGGGAGGTGGGAGGAGAAGAGAGAGCTCCAGGCCCACCATTGTGGGGCCTGGGACACAGACCCTGTATTTAAAAAAATGTAAATTTCTAAAATAGTTTCAAGTTTATGAGAAGTTGTGAAAATAAAACAGTAGAAAGGACATGCGTTCTTACACCCTTGACTAAGATTTATGTCTGTTCATTACACTTGCGCTTTCTCATTCATCGGAGCCCAGTACACACAGGTGCGCTCACTAAATATCCACATTCTTTGTCTGAAGTGAAGTGGCACACATCATGACCTTTACCCTAAATACTTATGTATTTTCCACGAACAGGGCTTTTACTTTAAAAAATATATATGTATATTTTACTGATTTTAGAGAGAGAGAAGAAAGAAGAGAGAGGGAGGGGAAGGGAGGGAAGCTCCAACCTGGGCTCCACCCATTTGGGCACCAGCTGCCTCCCACCAGTGCCCTGGCCGGGAACCATAGCAGCAACCCTGGCCCATCAGGACAAGGCTTCACCACTGATGCCGCCAGAGCAAGGCGTCAGCTTTACAGAATTACGTGGAGACAGCACTTTAACCGCCATCCACAGTCCAGTCTTAATGAGTTGATAACGTCCTTCGTGTCACAGCCAACTCCCTGATTCAATGTCCAAATGCAGAGCTTGGTCCTGGCTCTTCAGCCTCCTTTAATCTGGACACTTCCTCAACCTTTCTCCGGTTTTTATGACACTGAAAAGTCCAGGGACCTTGAGCAGAGGTGGCTTCGCCCAGTAGATGAGAGTTCAGATGTGGGTGCCCAGCCTCTGGGTTCAGTCCCCACCCTGCCACTTATTAGCTTTGTAACAGTGACTGACATGTTTAACTCTTTGGTGCCTCAGCTCTGTCATCTGTGAATTCAGAATAACAGCAAGCCCACCCGGTGGGGCTGTAACGGGGCACACGGGATAAGCAATGCATGGATTCACTTACTGTTACTGTGACAAGAGGACTTTTTCTGAAGGGGTTCTGAAGTGCAGCAAGTCCACAAGTGTGTCAGTGGCACAGGGTTAAAGGCCAAAAGGGCCTGTGACAGCCTGAGGTCCTCCCTGGCTAGACCTGCAGTTAGCCAAGGGGCTGCGGGGTCTGGACCAGTGGCCATGTCCTGGCACAACAGCAGAGGTCAGCCAGCATACAGCAGAGTGAGTAGGCGCTGCTTTCCCGCGGTGCCAGTGCAGGTCACACCAGGACCCCCCAAGAAGTGATCACCACCTACTGGCTACCAAGTGCAAGTTTGAACATAAATCCCACATCGTTCCATCAGTTTTAGGAGATGGCCAGGAGAGTACCTGGAGAAGTCACCTGAGGAACCACTGACATGACTGCGTGTACCTGAACATCACTAGATGACTTCCCTGTCCTCAGGTGGAAGGGAAGCTTGGGATAGACCCTCAAATCCACCTATAAGAAATAAGGCCCTGGCTGGTATGGCTCAGTGGATTGAGAGTCGGCCTGTGAACCAAGGGTCACGGGTTTGGTTCCCAGTCAGGGCACACGCCTGGGCTGCAGGCCAGGTCCCTGGTAGGGAGTGCGCAAGAGGCAACCACACATTGATGTTTCTCTCCCTCTCTTTCTCCCTTCCTTCCCCTCTCTAAAAATAAACAAATAAATAAATGACAATTAAAAAAAAGAAGTAAGTTTCATTTTTGCACACTTGCCATGCTAACCCCCAGTGGGAGAGGTAAGGAACTTCTCAGTGACTTCTCATAACCAGGTGTTTCCCTTCCTTCTCCGTTTCTGACACAGAGGAACCATGCAATATGGAAAAAGGCACTTTTAAAAAAGTGTCCCTGAGATGAGCAGAAAGCAGAATCATAGATGAAAGGAACTCTGATTCCTGAATGATTGCTGAAGTTTGATTCTCCTCTCACGCCCTCAGTAAAGGTTGCTATTTATATTCCATCTGTCTGTTCATTCAGTTTCCTATCCATCCATCCATCCACCCACCCATCCATCTAACCATTCATTGATCATCCATCCAACCATCCAATCATTAATCCAATTATCCAATCATCTGCCCACCTACCCATCCATCCATCCATCCATCATCCATCCATCCAACCAATCATCCATCCAACCATCCATCCATCCATCCCACTACCCGCTGAGTGGCCATCCACCTGTCTAGTCATCTGTCCATCCACGCACTCAGTGAGGAACACAGATCCCGCAGTCTCCAAACTCTTGCTTCATCATCCCAGTAGTTACTCATCTGGCATTGCCAAGGGACTGTTTCACTGAGTTACCTTTTTCCCAGATAATTCTTATTCCTTTAAGATTGCCTAACTTCATTCAGTTTAGCCATTTTGGAAACAAAGTTTTCTAAAATGCACCATTAACTTTTCTTTTTTAAAAGAAAAAGGATATGCCACATCACAGAATTTTTTCTGGATGATTCAGATCAAACTCTTAATGGAAGTCATAATACTTTGTTGTAAAGGCAGTAATGTGAGCCCTTGGCTTTAGAGCATATAGTTCAGTTTGCTTACTTTTGTACTTTTTTCCTGATTCTGAGATTCTAGTTATCTGCCACTTCTTATAGCTCTGGTACGTTTCTGAACAATTTTTTAAAATGGCCTTGGGCTAATAACAACTATGCCAAAATTGTGTGTAAAGTAAGAGCCCTGATTTATTTATTTATTTATTTATTTATTTATTTATTTATTTATTTATGACTCTTATTTTTTAAGTACCTGAGTCTTCTGCTTTTGTAACCCCCATGTTTGCTTCATTCTGGGTTCTTGGCTGCATTCTAGGTGGCTAAGGTCCTTGGGTGCATACTCCCTAGGATGGAGGTGGTGTACTACAGACAAATTGTTCTTTAATCTTAGCTTCTTTCAGAGGTGGGCCCGGCTGACTCCTCCCCCACAGGGGAGGAGGAGGGGGCCCAGGGTGGGGCCAGCTGGATCTGTGGAGTGCCTACGTCTGAGGGAGAGGGGAGCTGCTGGGTCCCGTGGATAGCATGCAGTGGCTGGGGAGGGGACGCCTGGTGGCGATGGCCAGTGTGGTTGGGGAAGAGCCAAGGGACCCCAGAGGGAAGCTGTGGGGCCCGGTCTCTCAAGGCCTGGAGGGGGACTGGCACCAGTGGTTAGATAGGCACTTGGGGCTGGGGTGGGGTCTCAATGTAAGCACCCCATTTCCTGACCTACCCCACATAACACAGCAGCCCCGAGAGTGGCTCCATTAAATAGACAGATATGGTGACACTCAAAACAGACAGACGCCTGTGCTTATGAGGGTGGGCCGTGATGCGTCAGATGGACACACTGGCTACACACGCTGGGGCGGGGGGCGCAGAGTGCTCCTCGCTTCCCTCCCCTTGGTGTGACAAACGTGTCTTCCCTGAACTTAGACACTTCAGGAAAGTGACAGCCCCCGACTATCAAGGCCTTGCTCTCAGAGATGCCCACGACACACTCCCTGTGGTGGGACATGAGCTACAGCTTCTCTGCACGTGTGAGCACATATGTGCGCACACGTGCTCACATGCATGTGCTCAGGCACAGTCAGACCTGAGGACATGGCCCTGGCTCTTCGAGTTTGGGAGCTGGTGGGCTGACCCCAATATCCTCCTCCCCTGCCCCCTAGTATTTTTGTCAACTGCAGCCTAATCCTGGGGAAGATTTGGTGCTTTGGCTTCGACATGGATTACACTCTGGCCAGCAGGGAGGGTGGGAGCACAGGGCATTGGGGGTTTCAGCCGCACAGTCCACTCCTCTTCCCACTGAGGACTGTGACCTGGCTTCCCCCATCTTGGACATGCACATGCACGCACACATGCACGTGCTTGCACTTGCACTTCTGTCTTAAGGAGAAGACCCCAGAGGACCTGAAAAATTATGTGAAGGGTATGGGTGGCCAAGGACCCAGGGTCGTGACCAGGCCTCTCCCTTTGTCCCCTCATCCCCAGGGCAGTGGGGCTGCTCCCCTTCCCTGGCCTCCTTCCTCAAGATTTGGCCAGAGCCTGCACCCTGGCTTTGCTCTGGGACTTCCTGCCTGGACTGGGGCCCCCGCCTGGAGGCTGAGACCTGAGGAGGGGTTCCCAGGGTGGCTCTGGGAGGCGCCGACCTGGGGAGTTGCTCCATCTCTATTCCAGGAACAAACCCCTGTCCCGCTGGGCAGGATGAAGGAGGCTGGGAAAGTGTTCCTGGCCGCCACCAGCAGCTACAACCGCACCAGCGTGAGCGCGCATGGAGGAGCGGGGCCCTCATGTCCCTCGCAGCCCTGGGGGAAACTGAGACCCTGCATGGAACAGTGAGGGGCAGGGGAGAACGAGGACCCTGCCTGTTACCCCCACCCTCTGGTTGGCATTTCGGGGTCAAATTTTTGGCCTTAAGAAAAAGAATCCTCGCCCTGGCTGCTGTAGTTCAGTGGACTGAGTGTGGGCCTGTGAACCAAAGGGTCACGGGTTAGAGTCCCAATCAGGGCACATGTCTGGGTTGCAGGCCAGGTCCCCAGTAGGGGGTGCATGAGAAGCAACCACACATTGATGTTTCTCTCCCTCTCTTTCTCCTTCCCTTCCCTCCTCTCTATAAATAAATAAATAAATAAATAAATAAATAAATAAATAAATAAATAAAATCTGTAAAAAAATCCTAACCCGAGGATATGTTTATTGATTTTAGAGAGAGAGGAAGGCGGGTGGGTGAAGACAGAGGCATCAATATGAGAGAGAAACATCGATCGGTTGCCTCCCACGCACACCCTGATGGAGGGTCGAACCTGAGACCCAGGCATATGCCCTGACTAGGATCAAACCCATAACCTGTGTATGGGGCGATGCACCAAGCAACTGAGCCACCCCACCCGGCCAGGGCCAATTCTTGGCCTTTTAAGGTCTGAGTGGAATGGGCAATTTTCTCATCATTTTGCTCCCATGGTCCCAGTGGGGTAAGGGCAGAGGCAGGCAGTGGCCCCAGGCCCAGCCAAGCTGGGTGCTCAGGCCTTTGCACTGCCCCTCTCAGGCCGTTATGACTTACCTGTTTGGCGCTGGTGAGGTGAGTGCCTCATGCCTGGCTGGGGGGGCTGTGCCAAGGCCTGGGAGGGCTGGGGTGCTCAGGGCCTCTCATGCCCAGCTCTCCCCTCAGAAGAAGAACCAAGAGTGTGAGAGGGGCTGTGTCACATGGGTGGGCCTCACTGGAACCCTCCCCCCAGCCATGGGGGGAGGTGACAGGGGGTCGGAGGAAATCAGATGTTTGGGAAGGGGCTCGATGGGGAAGAGAGGGTGAGACAGTGTGTGGTGGGCCCAGGGGAGGGAGTGTGTGAGCCGGTGTCATGGGCTCTAACTCCATGGCTGTCAGGTGTCCCTGGGAATGGACTTGGCTGTGAGGAGCTCTGGAGGCTGCCTCGGAGCCCACGTGGTATCTGACACCATGCCTCACAGGTACCTTTCCCTGTGCCGGTGGGGCTGATGTGTTGGGGGCTAAGTGCTCTGGCTCTCGTCCAGCTGGGAGGCAGGAGAGTGTGAGAACAGGCTTGTGACTTGAGGCCTGGATGCCCTCACCAGCCCAGGGCTTGGCTGAGGTTGGGAGGGCACAGGCCAGGCCGGGTGGGCAGGAGCACCCTGCTGGACGAGGACGTGTGAACCGTGGCAGGATCAGGTTTTCCTGACTGGGTGCATGTCTGCGTGTGCCCCTATGCCCACCCTGCAGGCTGAGGCCTCAGCCGGGCTCTGGAATTCCTACTTAGACCTGATTGTAGAGAATGGTGCTGTGACAGGTCAATGCAGTAACGGCAGGAGCCATTGTCCCTGTGACCTTGAGACCAGGCTGGGGGAGGGAGCCCACCGTCAGGCTTGACTCCAGCTTGTCTCTGAGGCAGGAAACGGGACTCTATCCGGGCCCTCTGCCTCCCCTTCCTCCCACACCTGTGGTCACCCCTGCTGCCCCAGCCCCTGCCCTCCCTGACTGGAGCCCTCTGCCCCCGCTAGGCCTAGGTGAGCTCTGTGTGGGCACCTACAGGAGGCCCCATCAGCATTGTACTATCTACTCAGGAGGTGCCAGATGCCACCCACCCGCCCCTCGACTCCTGTCTCCAGCCTACCACTGGGACCGGGAAGGGTTGCGAGTAAGTCTGTCCTCCACCGCGGGCAAGGTCGTTGGATGTGGTGTGTGAGTTTCTCAGAGTGCAAGGGAAGGACATCCTGGGCATTGGGCACCATCTCTGGGGACATCCTCAAGGCCTGGGCTGGTGGACTTTCCGGTGGTTCCTGAGCTATCCCAGGAACTGGGCGTCTGGGCCCGAGACAAGGGTGAGCCCTGGGGTTGGGAACAGGTGAGGAGTTTGCCTCCAGCACAGAGGCTGTCCCATTGTCACTGTCCCCTCTCCTGTGGGGGGTTAGCAGTGACCACTGTCCCCTCTGGTTTATAAGCGGATCTATTTTTATACGCCAGGAAACAGAGACACAGAGAAGTTAAGCATCCCACCCAAAGTCACACAGTCAGAGAGGGCAGAACTGAGACTCAAACGCCCGTCCCCTGACTCCAGAGCAGGGAGAAGTTTCTGCAGCCTGGGCTTCCTCCCTCACCTGACCTCCACCTCCAAACCTGCTCTGAGGATGTGCAGGGAGTGGAAGGTACTCTCCCCATGCAGAATGACCTGAAGCATCCTCGGGGTCAGGAGTTGCTGCGAGCCCAAACAGTTCGGGTTGAGTCACTGTGTGTTAGCTGGCCCCCTGACTGGCTCTATACTTGTCCATGGGGCTTATGCTGTCCCTGCTGCTCTGGGCAGAGTGTCACTGATATGAGGAAGCAGGTGCCTAGGCCCCTGGTAACCCCTCGCCACCCTCACCACATAGCCCAGCGGGGCCGGGGGCAGACAAAGGGTGCAGGGCTGTCACTCACCCTACTGTCCCCCATCCGTTTTCAGAGTGGATAGAGGAGCTGAAGAGGCTGGACTTGCACCTGGCAGAGCTGTAATAGTGAGGGGCCTGTGGCCCTACAGGGAGCAGAGAGGGGTGAGGGTGCTGGGCCACGTGCAGGCCTGGCAGCTAGGTCCTGCCGTGGTTGGCGAGAGTCAAGACCTGTTTCGTGCTGTGCTTTCCTGGTGAACTGGACCTAGGGATTGCTTTCACCCCCTTGGGACCACCCACACTGTGACCTCTTGGTCCTTCTTCCTAAGCCACCCAGCACAGGCTCAGGTCACCTACCTCTCACAGGTGTGCACACACCTAGCCCAGCACCCCCACTGCGTGTGCCCACCCCCACAGGGTCAGGGCGGCTGTGCCTGCAGCTGGGAGGTGACCTCTCTCTCTCTCTCTCTCTCTCTCTCTCACACACACACACACACACACACACACACACACACACACATGCACGCATGCGCGGGCACACACACACACACATGTGCAGGAGCCATCATGGGCTGCAAGTCGTCAGCTCCACCAGGAGGGAGATATGGGTAAGAGCAGGTGACCAGTGAGGAGGGACCAGGCCCCAGTGCGGGGTAGAGGGTGGGGTTGGGGGAATGGGAGAGTGGGGGTGGGATGGGTATGGGCCTCCCAACTTTCTGTCCCAGGTGCCCCAGCCCAGTCATCTGATTCTCCCAGCCTCCACGCGCTTCCCCCGACCTTGTCAGGCAGCGCCCTCTGCCGGCCCATGTTCCCAATGGCAGCAATGTGCTCTGCTGTGGGGTGATTTGTGGAACTTGGCCCTGTCCTCCAATTGCCACCATTATTGCTCCTTGAGAAGCACCTGCCTGCAGGGTGGGGTCCTTCTGTGGGTGATGGGCAGCTCTGATTAGTGTCTGGAGTGGGCAGGCAAGGGGCCCGAGATGATGGGTCCTGGGAAAAGGAGGCAGGAAAACATCCTCTGTGGCTTACTGACCAGCCCCCAAGGGGATTCAGGGCACCTGGCAGCCAGGGCCAGCTGGGGTCAATGGTGAAGAGTATAAAGTGTTGTGTGCCATGTGATCCTGTCACAGCCCTAGGGTATGGGTGGGCCAGGGCCTGTCACCTTAATTTTACAGAGGAAGAAACAGAGGCTCAGAGAGAACAGCATGCTTTCTGTCACTCTGGGAATAAATGTTGGACCAATTATTTAAAAGCAGGGCCTAGTGACAAAGAGGGGCCAGTAGGGGGCAGTAGTGAGCTGGGTGTGGGCTTGTGCAAGTCCTCTGTGGGTGTGTCCGGGGTCGTCACTCCCAGGTGGGTGGCTGCCTGTCATGTGTGTGGCCACTGGGCTTGGGGAACGCAGCTCCTTCTCTGTGGTGGGTGAAGCCTCAGTGTCTCCGGTGACAGACCCAGGTGACAGACCCTGGCCAGCAGGTGGGCTTGCCCGTGGGTGACCCAGGCCCAGGCATGATGGACTGTCTGCCAGAAAGTCACCTGGGAGCTGGACCTGTGCTACGGCACCATGGGCAGCCTTTCCCCTGCAGTTTCCGCCAGCGGCTCTTCTCCAGACAGCCAACTAGCCATGCAGACCCCTACGTGGTCGTCTTCCTCTGCGTCTTGCACTCCTGGCTCAGCTCACTGTACCGGGAGGCCCTGGAGCTGGTGGGTCCCTGAAGAACCTCCCCATTACCCTGACATTCCACCCCAGGGGGACCCCGTGGGCCCCAGCCTCTGCTGGGGAAGATTTCCTCATGCCAGTCTCATCACCGCTTTAAACCGAGACCACATCATCTTGTTATTCTGTAGTGGACGTGATGATGGCAGCTGCAGGAAGAAGGCTACAGTCGGTCCCTCTACCCACAGTCCACACACAGGGACTGTGGAGGGACACACGGAGCACCAGGTGCGCCAGTGACTGCTGCAGCCAACCTTCTCCTGGAGACCACCGAGGAGCAGGGGCGTGGTTAATAAGAGCCACACTGAGCAGGCGGGGACTTCTCCCAGCCAAGTGGCATTGTTTTCATCTTACAAGATGAGGTCTGAGGTCAAGGACCTGGACCTGTAGCCTGATCTTTGATCTTTGGGACTCCTGCCTGCTTCCCTTGCTTCTCTCAGCTGCTCACACGGTTGAGGAAAGGTGTGCCCCAGTGTCTCCTGTTTCCTGCACTGGGCTCAGTGCTTTCTTCTGCTTCGTGCTCCATAGAACCCTGCACAGTGGTCCCCTTCTCTTGGTTTCACCACTGGCAAAAATGAAGTGCAGGGGACCTATGTAATCCAATGTCACACTGCTGGCAGACGAAAGCCAGGATTTGGACCCAGTGCTATTGACCTCAAGGGACTTGCTCTGTCACCTGCACCGGCTTTCAGGTGAGCAGGACTGGAGAATTGCTGAGGGCAAAGCCGAGGGTCTGGGCAGAGTTCTCTGTGCTGCCAGACGTTGCTGCTAAAATGAAGACCAGAGGCAGGTGAAGGAAAAGTGGAGGGTCAAAGTGAACCAGTTAAAGAGACTGGCTTTTCCCAAAATGAAATAAAGCAAAATATTCAGGGAACTAACAGTGACAGGAAGGAAATCAACAGTGACAGGAAGGAAACCAGGACTCAAAGCAAAGATCTGGAACAAAAGGAAAAAATAAACATTGAACTGGAACCAGAATTCATAAAAGTGAAGAGAGTTTTACAAACCTCTGGGACAACCTGAAATGTTCCAATATCCAAATTACAGGGGTGCCAGAAGGAGAAGAACAACAGCAAGAAATTGAAAACTTATTTGAATGAATAATAAAGGAGAACTTCCCCAATTTGGCACAGGAAATAGACTTCCAGGAAGTCCAGGAAGCTCAGAGAGTCCCAAAGAAGTTGGACCCAAAGAGGAACACACCAAGGCACATTATCATTAAGTTACCCAAGATTAAAGACAGAGAAAATCCTAAAAGCAGCAAGAGACAGTTACCTACAAAGGAGTTCCCATCAGACTCTCAGCTAATTTCTCCAAAGAAATCTTGCAGGCAAGAAAGAGCTGGAATGATGTATTTGAAGTCATGAAAGGCAAGGACCTACATCCAAGATTACTCTATCTAGCAAAGCTATCACTTAGAATGTAAGGGAACATAAAGTGCTTCTCAGATAAGGTCAAGTTAAAGGAGTTCATCATCACCAAGCCCTTATTATATGAAATGTTAAAGGGACTTATCTAAGAAATAGAAGATCACAATTATGAATAGTAAAATGACAATAAACTCACAACTATTAACAACTGAACCTAAAACAAACAAACAAAAAACTCCAAAACAAAAACTAAGCAAACAACTAGAACAGGAACAGAACCAGAGAAATGGAGATCACAAGGAGGGTTATCAGTGGGGAGGGGGAGGGAAGGAATGGGGGGGAAGGTACAGGGAATAAGCAGCATAGTTGGTAGGCATAAAATAGACGGGGAGAGGCCAAAAATAGTATAGGAAACAGAATTCAAAGAGCTTATACGTACAACCCATGGACATGAACTAAGAGCGGGGGCAATGAGGGAAGGTTGGGGAGTGCAGGGCAGAGGGGGGTAAAAGGGGAAAACTGGGGAAACTGTAATAGCATAATTAATAAACTCTACTTAAAAAATACTTTTAATTGGGGCATTGGGTCCGACAGGGCCAAGAGCCAAGGCTCGAAGCCCGGATTCGCAGTTCCGCTCAGCTGGGCCCAGCTTACTGTGCTGGTGCCCGGCCCCCTTCCAGCCCACTTTTGGCTGATCCATCCGACTAACCCATCCCTGCTGTGGGAGAGGTTGCAGAACTACCAGAGCAGGACTCCTGCTGTCCAGCCCTTTGCCACGTGTGCTGCCTGAGCTCCTTCGACCTGAGGTTGTGGCTGTCACGAGTGGCAGGCTGCTCCTGTGGCCACCCTGGCAGTCTTGGGGCTTGTGTTTAGAGTGTCCCTCTCCTAAGTTCCCTTTAGCTGACGTTTACTGAGCTACTTTCCCATCCCAACCAGCAGAGGGCTGCACACTCTCCCATCAGTAGCTGGGGCTTCTCTGGGGGTGCGTGGCTTGGCTTCTCTGCCCCTCATCTCCATCCCAGCCCAGAGGAGGGCATTTGGCACCTTTTGTACCCCTGGCTGGGAGATGCTGTGTGAGTTGGGGAGGAGAGGGTCCATACCAGTTTTCTTCATTTCTGACAAGGCACAGAGAGAGTCAAGGACAGGGGGAGCTGCACGGAGGCTGGCTGAGTCCTGCACCCAGGCTGGCGGGCACCGTGGCTTGTCCTCTACTCGAGATATTTTTCAGATAAAAGGAGAAGTATGAAACAGAGAAAAAGCACCCTGTGGATATCTCCTAAACGTGACAGATTTGGAGCCAAGAACACTTAGGGGGAGGAAGTACTGCTTAGCCTAGAAGCTGCCGCTTGGCCTTTGAGCCCCTGGAAATGTATGTAACAAGTTCCCTGACTGCATAATGTTTCACAAGAAATTTTATTTATGCACATTTCTTTCTTTCTCTTTCTTTTTTTGAAATGGAAACAATTTTATTGGGTGAGGGGATTTGTGGGAAGCATAAGTGCTGGACACTGGGCCATGCTCGAGGGACACTCTCTGTGTGGACCCACCAGTGAAGCCCCTGGCATGGACAAGGATGCAGCCAGGCGTGCCATTGACCTGGTCCTGGGCCTCTTCCCGAAGACCCACCATGGTGCCGGCAGGGGCAGCCTGCCCTGGCATGAATGGAGAGCTCCTTGGGCACACACCGCACTGGCCACTGTCCAGCCTGGTTAGTGTAGCTAACAAAGGCATGGTTACCGGGGGTGAAAGCCCAGATTCCAGGTGATAGAGGCTCCTACCGGGGCATCCACCTTTTGGCAGTTCCATTATCTCCCCACTTGGGTCCACCTGGAATTGCTGGGCCAGGGCCTCTTCCAGCAAGGCCTGCGCTGGCAGCCAGCGGTGCTGGTGGAAGTCTAGCTTCTGCACAAATTCCTCTTGGCCCCGCCCTCGGTGTGTTGGTTGGGCTGGTTCCAGATGGGTTCGCCTGGGCAAGCCCCTCCCTCAGCGCAGGGGTCTGCTCTATCCAGGCTATCCCCCTGGGAGGTCACATTCTCCACTGCAACCACTTCCTCCATGAGGTTCTCATACATCTTGTCATAGAGGGCACCCACCCTGCTGTCTCCTTTGCTAGGGCCAGCAGCTGGGCAGCAGCTTGTGCCCAAAGGGCAGGTAGATGAGTCCAGTGCTGTTCAGCTTGGTCGGTCATGGCTTTCCAGGGTACAGGGAGCTCATGGTGTTGGTGAATGACCTCTGGTGATGCTAATATCCGTGTCTCTGAGAGTCGTACTCCCCACCCACGTCCATCACGATGTCGCAAAAAGCCAGTTTTTTGGGGTCCCGGGTCTGCACAATCTTTGCTTCCCTGCACATTGGCAAGAGGCCTAGCAAGGCGCCTGCCAGGGCCTCATCACAGTGGACCCTGCCGTTGTGCATCCTGGTCCCGGGAGTGCCACGAGGCTGCTTTGGATAGTTTGGAGGGCGGAAAAGACTCCAGGCTGAGCAGGCCATTCGGGGCAGGGAGGGCTATTTGGGGCAGCAGCGACAGTGGAGGGAGGAGACCGTGAAGGAAGCAGCCGGTACGTGTAGCTTCCCCCATGCGCAAGAGAGGATGCCTTGCACATTTATTTTTAAAAATAGCATTTCTGTGCACACTTGATTCTGTTACCGGTGATGATAATAATACCTGATTGGCTGTAGATGACCTCATTCCAGGTCACTAGGAAGACAATAAATGCGATAGCCCAGATGTCCTTGAACTCGAGGCATTAAAACATGTAAGTCATGCTCGTGATTGAAAACGTGATCATTACTTTGGTAGGCGCTGCTGTGTGTGGTATTGAGCCCCAGCCTACCCTTGTTTCGATGTCACTGTCACTTGTTAGTGGTATCATCCGGGATACATGGAGGCTTAGAATAAGTGTATCTGTGTTTGAAATGACCAAAGAAAACTCTTGAAGGAATAGGTCTGTGACATAGCTTACTGGTGGCATTTTGGTGGATGAACCAGGGACACATTTGGCAAATCTGAAGATAGAAATGGGGCGGCAGCCAGGTGCTCTGAGCGCTCGGTCATGTTCGACATCTGCACTTCAGGTCTGGAGACACTGAGGCCTTTCCTTCGTCCTGGGCTCTCTGGGCCTGGCCAGGCAAGGGCCAGGTGTCCCTGGCCTGTGTCTTTAAACAGTAGATTCCTATTCACTGGTACAGGGTAGCATTTTATCAGGAAAGACCGAAGGTCCCACTTTTCTGCAGAGGTGCTGTAATATGTTCAGTAGCTGAATCTACAAAAATCAACTCTTAGAATTCCCTCTTGGGGTAGAGAATGCAGAAGGGGCTTGGGGACAAAGAGCCTGGCAAAAGAACCTGAGGGGCTCTGAAGAAAAGTGGGTGCAGTGTGGGTGAGCGGGAGGGGAGGAGGGTGGGAGCAAGGGGAGAGGTGGCAGAGGCTGTTTCCCAGGCTCTCCTGAGCTTCCCCTGCCTCTTCCCCTTAAACTTGTTCTTCCTCAGGTCTCAAGGGGCCTCCCCACCTCCCTGAGGGCACCAGTTCCTTCTCTTAGTCCCTCTCCCAGGAACCTGTTTCTCAGGCTTATCACACCTTTACACTTGTGATTCTTAAACATGCATCTTCACTAGACTCTTGGCTCCCTGAGGTCAGGTCACTTGGCTCATCATTGTCTCTGTCATTTGCACCCACAGGGTCCTGTGTTTCACTGAGGGAACTGTGACACCCGGTTTCTTGCCCCGGGTCAGCTTGTGGAAGTGCAGGGGTGAGGGCGTGCCTTCCACTACCTTTCCCCTCTCCCCTGGCTGCAGTGTGATGGTGGCCGGCGGCCAACCAGGGGCCACAAGGAGGGCAGAACCGTGGCAGATGAGCTGGGCCTGACCCCATGAGCTCTGGGCTGCCTCCCATGGACTTCGGACAGAGGGATGCATCTCCGTGAACCCAGTCCTGAGCAGTCAGAAAAAGAGGAGAGAGAGGCACCCTGGGGTATTGATCTCATATTACACAGGTGATCAAGTGCCCGTTTGTGTAACAAATGACAGTCTGGTAAACTGGGGACAGTTGAAAAATTTCTCAGTTGGCTCTTTCCTCATCACCACCCTAGTCCTCATTTCTTACTTTAGAAACAGAAACTCAAAACTCTGGATTCGGAGCCTGGCAGCCCTGTCACTTTGCCAACTAGTCCGCTTCCACACCTGTGTCATAAGCCTCCTGAGAGGAAGTAGTGAAATGACCTTCGTTGACGTAGCCAGAGCTCACCCTGAAAAAGTCTCCTGTCCCACTTGGGAGTGCTAGTTGGGGTTTCCCCTGGTAACTAACAGAACCCTAAAATAAACCGCAGAGGAAAAGGGAACTCATTGCCTCACATCATTGGAAAGTCCAGGGTTTAGCTCGGGGACCGAATGAAGTCACTGGACGTAACTATGTTCTCACTAGCTCATGTCTATTCTCTGTTGGCAATATTCTCTGGAAGGTTCTTTCCTATGTGGTTATAAGACAGCTGACCCCAAACTTGATCTCCACCTTTTCAGCAACTCTATCAGGAAGTCTCTTTCTAACAAAAGTCTGGGAAAGAATCTCACTGGTTCTGATGTGGCCCATCCTCCAGCCAGGGCCACTGGCCGGGAGATGCTGGGCTCCGGCTGGCCGGACCTGGGTCCTGCGCTCACCCTGCGGTGCAGCCCATGCCCATTAAACTATGGACCGAGTGGGAGAGGTGGCCCTAGGAAACTGGGGTGGTTTTATTAGGACCATGTGCCAGGCAAGCGAAAACAGGTGTTTCAGAGCAGCCAGCGGACAGATACACGTGCACCGTCGTTCCCTACGGTGATGCCAGCACACAGCCCTCCTCGTTTACAGTTTTACCTGCCCCTCCGCTCAGTGCGCCAAGAAGCTATCCCTATGCAACGTTAGAATTGATTTCTGCCAAGGCCCCGCCTCTGTTACACCCCGTGAACTTCCTCCTGTGACCAGAGCCTGTCTTCTTCCTGCCCACTCCCCCTCCCCCTCCCTCCCGCTCCATTTCTAGGAACAGCTCTTTATGAAACAGCAGTCATGAGACTCTACAAGGCTCCGGGACGCGGGTGGTGTTCTGCAGCTGCTGTGCCATACACATCACACACCCTTCTGTATCAGGCGCTCAAAATCTCCACTCTGTCACTTTGAGCTATTAGTTACAGTGGTTTTGAGAAAAAATGTAAAATCACTGGAGGCCTGTGTGGGGGTGGGTCATTCTGGAAGCCAAAGAAAGGGTGAACGTGTGGCGATGGTGGTGCGAAACCACAGCCCATCCCGAGGACCCCGTCCGCGGAAGGAAGTGGGGTGCTGATCCCTGCGATGAGGACGCTTCCAACATGGAGGGGCCTGCTTCGGCCTCTGTCCCATCTTAAATACCCGTGTTCGGTTTCTCTGATGCCCACTCCCAGATTCTGTGATCTCTGAGCAACCCTGTGGGCATCTGCTGGTGTCACAGGCAAAAGGGAGGGAAGGGCTGTGCGTTCCTGGACCTGCGTTGCGGCGACAACCTACTTCCTACTGAAACTGAGTCCACTCCCATTCTGGTCTTATAGCTGCTTTCTGTGAACCTCCTTACACACGACCCCGGTCCAGGTGAGCCGCGCAGGGCAGTCAGGGCCCCGAGAGGCCCCTGATTCTGTAGGCCAAGTCGTCATCGCTGTTTTTTTGTAATAAGGTAAATGAAGAAGCAGGAAAAGAAATTTAATATTCTTTTGGTTAATAACTAAATATTAAGAAAGCTACATTTAAGTATGTCAACTAGGGTTCTACACATTATATGTACATGGTAATTTTGATTTTCCCTTCCCAAGAGCAGTTGCTCGGGGAGGAGGAGAGGCAGCCTGCAGTGTGTGGCTTCCCCGGCAGAGCAGACAGTTGAAGTACAGGAGCGAGCGTCCTCTCCCCACCCCTCTCCTTGTTTTTATTTAAAGTGTTTCTGAATAACAAATGCAAAAATTAGGTTTGGATATGAAAAGCGAGATGACCATCCCAGTTCAGGATTGCTTCACTAGGACTAGTACAGAAAGGTCGCGAATGACCCCTTACCACAAGGACATGGTGACAGAGGGCAAAGGTCACATGTAAGTCATTTGTGATCTCTGAGCAAAGGCATAGTGAGTATAAACTCAACTGTAAAGTGAGGGACTTGGCCAGGTGGCCCGCCATGTCCTGTCCCATCCCATCTAAGCTCAGACGGTCTGTGCTGGGAGGCCTTCCCTCTCTGCCAAGGTGGGTGCAGGGAGGAAGAGCGGTCACACTGTGGCCCCCCCAATATCCTTACCATAGTTGTGGGGTGCATTCACACTCCGCAGTGTGAAATTTCTGCATGCTGTTAAACTGGCAAACTACAACTTTAAACAAAAAAGCCAACGGCCTTTCTGTGGGATACACAAGTTGGGAGTGAGCCCTGTGAGCTGCTGTCCAAGTCCTGAGTCTGCGCCCATGGCAGTTTGCTCCCGGTGATCGGGATGAGGGCCTTTCTCATCTCATGGAGAATCTGAAATACCGTTTTTATAAAAATCATTCAGAAATTATGATTCGAGGATTTGAAACCCTAACGTTACAGGCAAAGCCTCATTTTTACGGAATACAAAACACTCTGTTTCTTCCATTTCTAACAGCTCATTGAGAGACGACACCACCAAATCGTGGTCCCGCAGCATTTCCGGGTGGCGGGACACGGCCCGCTCGATCCTCGCCGACCGCCGAACGGGAGTGATCAGCTTCATGTCCCGCACTTCTGGCATTCCACTTATTCTGAGAGACAACAAGAGGTGCACTGAAAACTTTATCACATCTTTTCAAACTGCACTTATTCTTTATTTTTCTTATTCCATTAACAAAACACGAAAGATGTTTAAATGTAGGTTAATACAGGAGTTAGGATTACCGCAGCTCTCATCCTAAGGTGGCCTGTCCCCGACCGTCAGAATGAAGCGGGTGGTGTCCACCTGCTCTCAGATGGGGTAAGGAGACGCAGCTACTGAATGAAGTGCAAAGTGTGGTTTTTATATTTGAAGTGAACTACTTGGCACTTGGTGTTTATTCCATAAACTTTCAAAAGAATGGACAGGTTTTTGAGGAAAGTGGGCCAAACATCAAATAGGATTGGACTAATGAAAACTAAGATTTTTTCTAGCTTTGACAGTAAATTATTAAAAAAACCATATTTTTCAGATGATGACCCAAACCACAAACTGAAACAAATTAGGCACCTCCCCTGTAAATTCTGAAGCGTTCCAATAAAAGGTAGCCTTGAGCAGAGGCTGCAGAGGCTGCAGAGGCAGGCCCAGGCGGTGACCCCGCTCTGCGCTCCACGAGACCACTGACTGCACGGGCCAGGCCGACGCAGAGCTGGCAACCCAGCCTGGCCCCGCTCGTGAGCTGACTGTGGTGGGGACAGGCCACATCTGAGTGGAGGTTAGGACCGGAAGAGGCCTGGTGCTCCTGCTTGGAAGTCCCCTTTCAGGATCAGGAACAGAGATTCATGTTACATCAATGTTTAGAAAATGACATGGATACCCCGACACAGTTCCTTAAATTACTCTGGAGTCTGCCTTAAACTTACACTTGTGAAAAAGTCAGCTGATACTCTGTGAGAGGTCCGTAACCAGTGCACACCCCACCGCCCTCCCTGTTCTTATGGGGCTGCTCACTGCCCCTCCTCTGCACGCTACAGAGGTGGCCCTTGTTGGCATCTGTGCTCCGCCCACCCACCCAATCTGTGCCGGGCTGTCAGGAAAGGAAGGTGGGGTCTGCAAGTGCAGGACCGGTGAGGGTGAAGAGGAACCCACTGCAAACCCTCCCGACTCCAGCAGTGCCTCCCTTGCTGCAGGCCAGTTCTCATGTGGACCGTGGGAGGGGGTGGTGAGTGTGCAGAGAAAGGGCAGAGATCTCCGTCCATACCAAGCCTCCCCTCACCCGCAGCTCCTTCCCTTAACACCATGATTGGATTAGACCACCTGGCCCGACTGCGAGGCAGAAGGTATCCAAAAATTGCTGGTACTTGGATCTGTGGAGGAGAAACAGAACTGGACCTGTGAGCACGAAGCCAGCCAGCTGTAGAGCGTGCTTACCTGGGGATGGGAGCGACCTGTAATTTGATACCAGGGTGATTATCCTCTTTTGCTTCCGTTATTTGGGGTGTTACTGGAAATCGTTCCCTGTTTTTTGGAGAAAAACAAGGCTTTCTTCCAGATTCCATGTCCCCGGCCAGCTCTTCTGTGGATGTTATATTAGTTTCAGCGACCACAGAGTTAGAGGTAATTCCTGTGTATGTGAGGTCAAGAAGGAAAGCAAGATTCAACTATTTAGTACTTAACCAAAAATCAATGGATTGAATCTACATGATGATCTCCTCATTGACTCCAGATAGTAAAAAAGATAAATTGATCTGACGTGGGACTTACAGCCTGTTTTGCTGCTGAGCTGCTTCAGGCTGCCTCTTGACCAGGACCCTCCACCCCCACCAGCCTCTCTGAGCACAGCCCCAGCCTCCTAGTCACTCTCCAGAGAGCTCCCCTAGGGACAGACCACTGACCTTGTACCTTCACACCATACCCTGGCGGCCATCTTTCTGGACTTACTAGCGTGAACTCACTTGACTTGATCCCCTCCTTACCCAAGATGACCACATGGCTATCGCCTTGGACAATGGTGAGAAAAAGTCTTGTGTTAACCCAATTTGCATGCTAGCCCGACCACAAAAAACAAAACAAAAGGAAGGAAATTAGACTGAGACAGGGAGATACTGTAACTGAGGCGGAGGCCCCAGAGGTCAATAAGCAGTGAACAGCAGTAAGACGTGGATTCCTGCCTCCTCTTTTCATCCTTTTGAAGAATGTTGCCATACATTATAAACAAAATCTGAATTTTAGCATCATTCCTAGTAAGAGTGCCGCTCAGCATAACTATTGTGTAACCTTATTCTCAGAATGCATCAGTAGCTGTAATTTCACATGACTGTTCCCTAAAGTTAAACCTACTCTTAGAGAAAAAAGACACGTCACCTTCTAAATTCATAAAAATAACCCATTCTATCTTCTGAAGGTAGCTTGTTTTCTTTCTGCTCACAGAACGAACACTACAAGCAATCACGATGTGCCACTCACGGTATCGGCACAGTATTTCCCACACAAGAGTCCTCTGGAGGTTCTGACAACGACAGGAATGCTGAACGCGCAGCAGAGTCCTGCCACGGCTACTTTTAAAGAGACAATGTGAATTTAGGTGCAAAAGCACTGGTGGGTTTGTTATGAGTAAACATGACTTAAGCCCAGGCACTTCCCCCTTCTGCCTCGGAAGAGCCACTTGTCTCCTGTAACCTAGGGCTCCCGGGAAGCAGGACATTCTTGTGCAGGCTGCTCGGTGCTGAGCAGTGTGTTTGCTTGTAATGACAGAAGTCAGTCAGCTGAGGATACTGGCTGCGAGGCCCGGACCACAGAAACCAAGAGGGGAGAGGCATTTCGGAGGACTTCTTTCCTTTTTCCTAGGTGCTCCTCAATGACTTTTACTTGTATCACTAAGGGGAATGGGCTTAAATACAAAATAGCAGTACCGTCTCTGGTTCTGTCTGGGTCTTGCAAAATATTAAGAACAACTTCTCGTAACTCTTGAATCGGCTGGTAGGAAGGAAAAGGCATGAACAGTATTAAAAACATTCCTGAAAAAAAAAAAACAATCTAAGAAACTCTGTATAACATCAAATGGACTTCCTTATGTAATAAAAATATTTGCTTTTTTAAAATCCCTTGTCTAAATATAAGTAACATTTACAAAGTTTCAGACTTACAGCTTCAGGGGAAAAATAAAGGAGCAAAGGAAATGTTGGTTAAATGCTGCAATGTTCGACTTGAACGGAAAGATGAATTGATGGAAAGTTGTCTATAATGAAATTTCCCTAAAGCAAATTTATTTTCTTATTGACTCATGTGATCCCATTGAAGATGTGCTCCCCTAGAAAGATCCTGGTCCAAGGAGATGAAGACAGCCGCCCAGGAAATGTGGCATACATTTTAAGAATTGTCTAAGTTAATTTTGGTTTTCATCATAAAAGTCATACACTTCAATACAACAAAAAAGTTAACAATGGGTCAAGCTTCAAAGACATCACCATAATCTCATCACCCAAATACAACCTTTAGTTAGCATTTTGGGCAATTTTCTCCCAGCCTTCTTGTTCTTTCAGCTTTTATTTGGGAAAATAACTTTAAAAAAATTACAAAAAAGTACTTTTTCTATAAAATTAGCTGAGAGAACCTTCCTTTCCCAAGGCAGGAAAGCCGCGCCCTAGGGCAGCACATCACGGAGGAGCTGTGCACCCTCACAGGAACGCTGCACCAGGAGGCTGGTCTTCTGACCTGAATTCTGTATCACATAAATTATAGGTGTAAACTCACAACAGAGCAGAAGAGCAAAGGTATCCACACGTTTTTATAAAATCTAAAGTGCTTGAAGCTTAAGGAAATGGAAAGAACTATACAGAATATATTGTACAGAACCTGAATTAAAATATTTGTCAAGTGTCCTTTATGTTTTTACAAGCTTCCAGTTAAAGATGATGGATGAGAAAAAGATTTGTTTCTAATCCCTCTTGAAACTCTCATTTAAAAAAAGGGATTAAAAGGAGGAAATAAACAAAAATTAGGGAGAGAAGAAACAGCAATAAGATTTCGGAAGCTGGAATGTCAAAGGAAGCCATAACCAACTGGGTCAACCTGAAAGAGCCAACTGCAAAGCTGGCAGTATGGCCAAGAAATCACCTGACCCAACCCCAGGGCCTCTGAAAGGCTCAGGGATGGATGGTGGGCAGGATCAGGAGGACCCATGAACATCTGTTCAGGGAGCAGCCACGTCTCCCAGTCCACCCTGCACCCCAAGCTCCATGCGGCCTGGTGTCCGTGCCCCACCCCAAGCCTAACACAGGGTACCTTCTCCAGGTCTCTGGGGAGCATCCTGCATGACGAAGGGTGGGAGCCCTTAGTGAAAAGAAGGGATTAAGGAAAGTTTCCTGCTGAAGGTCGAGAATCCCACTCTCTTCTTCCCCCATAACACTGGTGGCCTGTTCCTGGCTCTAGGAAGGAAACTGGAAGAGTCTTCTCTAGCGAACATGACTTGTCTAAGGGGAGGGACCAAAAATACTGCTGGTGAGGGGGTCTTCAACCAACTGACCCAGCCAGATCAACTATGGTAAAGCCCCACCAGGGTGCCCAGATCTTTTAAGAAGCTTTTATATGCCAACAGCCCAGTTTCACTAGCATCTGAGTAGAGCCTTTAATAAACAATAGAGAACAGAACAAAATAAAACAAACAACCAGAGAGAGAGAAAGAGGGAGAGACAAAGCAGACAACGTGGGAAGTAAATCTGATATGACCTCTAGGAGCTGAGCGGTAAGGACAGAAAGAGACCCTGAGAGTGAAGGGGAGAGGAGTTCCCACGACAGGCAGTGAGGGCTGGGGCAGGTCACGAGTCGGGGGAAGGCTTCAGAGAAAAAGAAATTAATGTCTGATGTTTTGAAAGAATAAAGAAATTTAGACAATTGGAGAAGAGTTTTGCAATTAATTATACAATAAACACTCAGAAAACTAAACAATTTCAGGAAAAGCAGAAAGTTGTGCTTGAAAGACAAAGTAATTATAGTATAAACTACATGGCTCAACGTACTCCTACATGCCTTGCACCTTCACAACAACGTGAGCACGGAGTAGTGACCGCAATTTCCATGACTCCAATGGAAGCATGAAGGACAACACAGAGACGCCAGGGTCGTAGGGGGATGTGAGTGTGTCAGGGGTCTGTGCAGGTGTGTGTGAAAGAGGTTAAATCCTAATCCTGCGTATTTGGAAGTCCACAAATCATGTCTAAAATGGAAAAATCAGGAAATAGCAATATAAGCATGTTATCTGAAACTACAGAGGTAAACAGAAAAATAATCAGTTTATTCTGGGAAGTGAGAAATGGGATGTGAGGGGAGCAGAGGCTGTCTTTAAAGAACGCTGTCAAACTGCCTGTTTTAAACTCTGTGCATGTACAACTCTGAATCTGAACAATCAAAAATGGTATGCAGAACACATGACGACGGAAAGCAACATGCAAGTGAAAAGAGCTAGAAAACTCTTTGCTTTTTTTTTGTTAAAAATTATAGAGATAGTTTTACTAGGTTTTAGAATTAAGAGGAATTTCATGCAATGGCTCTGAATTATTGATTTATGGATATTGATGTGTTTGGTTTAATATATTTCTAGGTTCTTTATGGTGAGGTATGGCTTCATAAGTATTGAATATCGATGTTATAATTTGCTATGCTATGACTTCCCATAAGTGCGTATTTATACAGTAAGTGTTAAGCGAGACACATTCAGTTGACAAAAAAGTGATTCTATTAGTTTACAGGTAACACTGCTCTCTCTGGAATAAATACTTTAATTACAATGTTCACAAAGGGCGTACCGGACGTCACGTTCCATATATAACTTCATGAAGTGAATCAGAAGTTACATTACATAACTACCATGTTGCAAAGAACAGAACCCATGTGGGAGAGAATTTCCGAGAAACCACCCACCCAAGACAGATACTCACTGTTGCCCCACTTCTGATGGCCTCTTCGTACAGTCCGATGACATCAAATGTGCCTTTACTTGCCAAGAACTTTGCTTTGCAGATCCAGAATTTAGCAAATTTTTCAGCCTCAGGAATACTAGACAATACGGTAAATGCTTCGTTAGAAAGTACACCCTGGAAAAAAAATACCCAGAGGAAATTATTACCATCTCACTGCTACTCATGTCTCTTACTATTAGCATAGCAGGTATGCAGAAATCAGTCTGATCAATTACTATTTAGAATTGAACTTTAAATAGTACAATTTCACCAAGGTACAGTTTACATATAATAAAATGCACCCATTTAAGTAGCACATTTCAATGAGCTTTGACACTGACCATTAAATTTGAAGAGTTACATGAGACCAAACAGACAGAAAAATGTTTATCATAGCTGAAGGAAGGAACGTGTTCTGCATTTTCATGTGGTACGAAAGCAAACTAAACCAAACTCAAACCCCAGGGTAACCAACATTCGCAGCAATGTGAATGCGGGACAGAACCAGGTCTTCCATATGACGCTAACAGAAGCATAAGGGTGGCACAGGTGTGCCAAGGTCACAGGGGTGCGTGCGTGCGTGCGTGCGTGTGTGTGTGTGTGATGGGGATCTGTGCGGGAGTACATGAAAGAGGGTTAATCCCACAAAAAGGAACTTCAAAGTGGCTTCACTGGTTTGGTGCCCTCCCGGCTGGTACCCAGAGCAGGACAGGGAAATGGACCAGGAGGATGTGGGCCAGGTACCTATGTACGCAACCAAGCAGCACTTCCTACTCCTTGCAAGACGGGGAGCGGACACAGAGGTGAGTTCACTGTTGAGAAGCACTGATGCTGCACGAAGAGGCACACCGCTCACCAACCAGAGGAATACACACCGCAGCCAACAGTAGGGGGAGCAAAGAGGAATACGTTTTAAGAGTACCACAGTCAGCATCTTCAGGGTGAGGAGAGAATATTGCTATTGTGAAACCAGAACTGGCCGCTATGGTAGAGAATCCACAGGAGGACAAACAGTGGCTTGGATGCTGCTGAAGAAGCAGCAGTGAGCTGAAAATCTGGAAGTGGGATTCTCCCAGAACCCAGTGCAACAAACAAAAAAATGGAGAGTATACAAGAAAAGGTAAGTTCTGGAGGATATATCTACTATGCAGGAATTTCAATATCATATAAGAGAATTTCTAGAAGCAAAAACAGAACAAAGCTGAACACACACTCAAGGCAGTTGTAGAAGAAAACTTCCAAGAACTGACTAAGAAAGCTAGTGTTCAGATTGAAAGGTCCTTACGTAGAAAACCATACCTAGAAAACCAAGGACAAAAAGAAAATCCTAACCACCTCTAGAGGCAGAAGAAAGGATTACCTAGAGAGAAATAAGTAGATTGACAGGAACTTTAATAAATCAATAAGGCCTCAGAAAGTTCACCATTCAAAAATCATGAAGTGACTAGTGAATAAACTTTAGAATTCAAGGGAAAGACTTAAAAGTAACTAGATGAAAAATATGATATGTAACTTGTGTACCATGTTTGAACTTATACCTACCACTTTCTTTTGTGATTTTAATTTATATACATTTTTATGAAATAAAGTAAATTGGATCAAACACAGAAATAAGGGAAAATCAAAAAGAATTCGCATAGCCCTGACAGTGTGGTTCAGTTGGTTGGGCACTGTCCCACAAAGCAAAGCGACGCTGGTTGACTCCCGGTCAGGGCACACGCCTGGGTTGTGGGTTCAGTCCCCGGTTGGGGCGCATACATGTATGAGAGGCAACGGATTGATGTTTCTCTCTCACATTGATGTTTCTCTCCCTCTTTTTCTCCCTCCCTTCCCCTCTCTCCAAAAATAAATTTAAAAAAAATTTTACAAAAAAGAATTTATGTGAATTGAATTGCAAAATAAAAATGGCAGGTCTAAGTTTAAGCATATAAGTAATTACAATAAATGTATATGAGCTAAATTTGTTTTTTCAAAAGCAGGGAATCCCAGATTTGACTAAAACAATTCAACTGTATGTATTCATATAAGGCATACTTCTAGAAATATAGACATAGAAAAAGATTTACTTTACAAAGCTAAAAAAATTAAAAGCAGGTATGATAAGATTCACATAAGACATAAGAGGAATCAAAGCAAGACGCGAGTCCTTATGCATGTAACAAAAAAGACAGACATGGAATGGAAGGAGACTGGACTTCAGGTGGTGACACAATGGAGTAAGTGCACAGACGTCATGTTATGAAGCTGTACACCTGAAGTGTATATAATGTTATTAAATGTTACCCTGGTTAATGTAATTAAAAATTAGGAAGTAAAAGTTTCACAGAAATACAAAGAGGAATCACCAATCAGAGTGCCAGTGAGAGGCTCTGGCACATTTCTTTGGGAAAGCAACAGATGAACTAACAAACACAAATAAATAGTTGTGCTATTTAAATTTCCTGTTTGTTCGAATGGATACCCATGTAGAGTTTTCCATTCAACAGAGGATACACAGTCTTTTCAAACACTTTTAGAACGCTTACCAAGACTGATCAGACATTAAGACCAGAAAATATCAAGAGATTCCGTACAGTATATTAAAAATTAAAATAGCCAGGAAAAAAATAACACATCTGGAAGTTAAAAGATACTTTTGAAGATAACTTTGGGGTTAAAGTGCTAAAAATGAAATCCTCAAACTTGTTAGAAATGAGCAACAAGGGGAACTATACGTGAGTTGCTAAGCTACATTCTCGTAGCTCTGAACCCTGGTTTCTCCTCTGCTTTGTGACCCTGGGCTAGCGTTCTGCAAACCACCTTCTGCTGACAACAGCTCCTTGCTGGGCTCTGCCAGTATGGGGCGCTAGGGAGACAGCAGAGCTGGAGGAGAGAGGAGAGGGGTCCTCCTCTTCCTCTTCGCAGTATCACTAAGCTGTGGTCCTTCACCCCAGCAGCAACAACTGGTTCTACCTCCCTCTTTTTCCCTGGCATTCAAAGACCCTGCCCACACCAATGGGGGAGCATTCTTTTCTCAAGGTCTGAGCCCAGCCTGGCAGGGCCCCCTCCAGCTCTGTAGCACCAGCTTCTTCTGGGCAATATGCCTCTTTAGAGCTGGAGTTCCATTCCCAGCAGGGTTTGTCTCTCCTAGCTTTTATACTTAAAAAAAAAAAAAAGTCCTCACCTGAGGATATAGTTATTGATTTGAGAGAGAGAGAGAGAGAGAGAGAGAGAGAGAGAGAGAGAGAGAGAGAATGAGAGAGAGAGAGAGAGAGAGAATGAACATTGATCAGTTGCCTCCTGTAGGCAACCTGACCAGGGATCGAACCTACAACCTAGGTATGTGCCATGACTGGGAATCGAACCTGCCACGTTTTGGTGTACGGGACAACACTCCAACCAACCGACTCACCTGTCTGGGGCTCTTCTAGATTTTAGATCTGATACCTGCAACGTCTCCTGGTTCTCCTGGACCCAGAGTTGTGGCTGCCAGCACTGTGCGTAGCACCATGTCCCTCTGATGATCCCCTCACCATTTTTGTGCATACATGCTCACAAATGCTATTACGTCCAACAGTCAGCCTCTGCACCTCTTTGCATGTGTCAGACTCACAAGTGCCTGGGACTTTTCGTCCCTCCGAGGCAGCCATTCATCAGTGTAGTGCCCTTGATCAGGACGAGCTCTAAGATGGTGTGACTCCCCGTATCCCCAGAGCTTCCTGAGGGACTGTGCCGGTCACCCTCTGGGGACTTTGCTGGGTACACACTCTGCTTGGCCTCCTTCCAGTCCTGACCCCACATCCCACTCTCCCCTGTTTTCCTGGGATTCTCTTCCCAATAAATTACTTTCACACAAATTCTCCTCTTAGGGGCTGCTTCTAGGGAGTGCATACAAGACATTGTGAAACCAATCCTAACACCACATTCTTTCTAGTATTATGATACCTGGTGTGGTTTCTATTTTTCTGACTTGACACTGATAGAGAACATGACCTATCAAACTTGAAGGATATGACCAAAGCTAAATTCAGAGGCAAATTTATAGCATTAAGTGTAATTAAAAAAAAAAAAAAAGACTAATACAAATGATCTAAGCTTTCAATGGAAAAAAAAAACTAGAAAAAGGACAATACACATAAAAATAGATGTAGACATTGATGCAGGAGAAAAAATAATAAAACCCCAAAGATAGCCTTTTCAAAAGATTAAGAGAGAACTGTTTAATAAGTTTGATTTCAATAAAAGGCACGGAATTACTAAAATGGCCCAAGAAATACAAACCCTAAGTAGACAAATGACCATGGACAAACTGAAAAGATATACATACACAAAACTGTCTCCCACAGTGCGTAACTAAGTTTCTGTTTTGACAGAGGTTACCTCCCCTTAACTATATTTAAGAAAAATGGCCCTGGATGGCGTGGCTCAGTGGCTTGAGTGCTGCCCTGTGAACCAGACTTCCAGTTCGATTCCCAGTGAGGACACAGGCCTGCGTTGTGGGCCAGGCCCCCAGCTGGGGGTGCGCAAGAGGCAACTGATCTCCCGCAAATCGACGTTTCTCTCCCTTTCTTTCTTCCTCCCTTCTCCTCTCTCTAAAAATAAATAAATAAAATCTAAAAAAGAAAAAGAACGAAAATGTCTCTGGGTCAGAGCTTTGGAGATTACCCTCCTCACTCACCTCTTCGATGAGCTGCAGGCACTCGGTCAGAGTGCTGTTAATTTTATTGGACAATTCAAGCTGTGCTTTCCTTTCCTCCTCTTCTTTTTCCATGCTTTTCCAGAATGAAACATTCATCTGCTCTATTATTTTTCTTTTTGTTTTAAGTTCCATCGGAGGCCGCTTATATGTTTTCCCCTTAGATTTCTGCCATTCTTCCAGCTGTTTCCTGTTATGTAGTTATAGGGGAGGAGTGGTTTTAGGTTTGTGGGCACGTGGTCAGGCTTCAAGGTCTATGATGTGCACAGACTGAGCACTATCACTGCACACCTTTAACTACAGACAAAGCCAGGAGGCTGCAATGAAAACAATTTACAAATGGGTCAAGACAGCAGGGGCTGCCCCCTCTTCAGAAGGCAGAGGCATTACTAGGATTAGAGGCGACCGGCATCTCAGTCTTCAAATCTTTTGACTTCAAGATTATTCATTCTTTTTCTCTGAAAACATTCATTTCACCTCTGTGCTACTTCTGACACCTGCCTTCCGTCTCTGAGATCGCTAACTCAGCACTCCACTTCTCTTATCACAAGCTTTCTATCAGCCACTGACCAGACCCACCAAACCTGCACTTTGCCCTCCATAGGGTGTTGGCCACTCAGAGTGACCCACTTGACCCAGTTCCTTAGCCTACTCGTGACCACAGTTACTCTAAACAAGACCAATAATTTCTTTTTGAAAGATGCCGACAAGTCCTAACCCTGCTCTTCCCCGGCCCCCACACTGTACAGTCTCCACTCCCGCTTCTCAGCAGCCGCCAGACGGCTTGCTGCTGGGGAGCCATCAAGGCTTGCAGACCCGAGTGTGGACGTAAACTCACTAGCTTCTTCAAAGCACAACTAGTTCATGACTCACAAATGTACATTTCAGCCCAGACCTCCCCCTGGAGCCCTAAACTTTGTAAAACCCACAGCCTGCTGATATTTTTTATTTGATGTCTGGCAGGCACTTTGAATTCAATACTGTCCAAAACAATGCTCTTGATTTTCACGTCTGAATCTGCCCCTGATCGGTAATAGTGTTTCCATCCATCCAGTTGCAAGGGCCTGACACTAGGAGTTGTCTTTGAGCAGTGCTTTCTTTCCCTGCATCCTGCACACCGCCGTGTGGACTCCCCCTCCACCAGCACCATCCGAGTCGGCACTGCCAGTTTCTGCCCGAAATGCTCTGCACAGGTATTCGAATGATTTTTAAGATGCAAGATCAGATTCCTGGCAGACTGAGTCACTGCCAGGAATGAAAATGAGAATGTTTTCTGTGGCGAACGGCAGTGTAATTGGAGTCCTGCCAGCCTCTCCAAGAGTATGCCGCACTCCTCTCCCTCTCCGCACTGCCCTCTAGCAGATCGGGTGTCCTTTTAACCTCCTGACCGAGCTCACCCCGGCCTCAGGGTTTGGCTTTATCAGCCTCCAGTCCTTCCTGACTAGGAAGTTATCTGCAGTTATCCTGTCTTAGTGAACCAATGTGTTCATTTCCTGCCTTCCCTACTAGAATGCAGACTCGAGGAAGGCAAAAGCCCTGGCTGTCCTGGCACAGCACTTAAAACACACACGAGTTCGATAACATGCAGTAAAACTCATATATTTGAGTGCAGCTCTGCGTCCTGACAAACGCACGCAGTCATGGAACCATAACTACGACTGCTACTCGCGGCTGTACTGACTTTCTACAACTTGCCTACTCAGACTCATGAAAGTTTCCCATTCTTTCTTCCTCAATAGCTCTTCTAGATTTAACCGCTGGTCGGCTTGACAAGGGACCAGCGCCTCCCCACCTCCTCCTGGCCATCTTCCTTTGCTGTTCAGTCCGCAAGCACTTCTAGAGTGAGCTGTCTACACCTGCAACCCTGACTCTTTCACTCTGTCTTCCTGCTTCAAGCACAAAGAAAGTTACAGAGGTAATTTATAACACACATAGGTACCACCCAGCTCCACCAAGCCTTAATATTTGATGTATTTGGTTCAAATCTTCTGTTTTCAGGGCTGAAGCTAAAAATGACCCAGGAGCCATTATTCATGGCCTACCTGACCAAGTACTCCTGATGGCAATTTGCCTAATCACCTTAAATGGAAATTTTGGAATTAAAGCAAGGTACCTTCGATCCTCTGCTGTGATCTTCTTCTTAACATCCGGGTTAGTCTGGGTTTTATTTAGGACTCCTCTTCCGTTTGTGGCTGTGCCACCAGTTTGAGTTTTGGGAGCTGTCTTGTTTAAAAAACAATTCTGGGGAAGAGCACCGTCCCACCTGGAGTCCAGGGGCCGCGCCTGCTGCTGACAGCTGCTGTTGTGTCTGTTTCCCTGGGCCCCCCTTGCTCTGGTGCTCGGCGTATTGGGAATGACCGAAGCAAAGCCGCCAACTGCTGCATTAGGCCTGCGGCCCACGGCTTTGGATTTCTGCTGCACGCACGACGTCTGGGGCCTAGAACAAGGCTGAGGGGCCTTCTGGTCTTGCTTAACGTGTGGATGTCTGTGGTGAAGTCCTCGCTGAAGTAGGCTGGGGCAGGTCCTAGGTCTGGTGTGTTCTACTTTTTGTTCAGTAACAGTGTGTAACGGTAACTTAGCTCCACCTAGACTTTCACATTTATCGTTATTAACCTTTATAGTCTTCATGTCTTTGACCTCTGGTTTCTTTGATGTTTGATTCCTATTAAGGGTTGGAACAAAGTGAGAGGGAACGGTCTTCGGGCGTTTTTCTCCTGGCTTCACAGGAGCCGTTCCTTTAGGGAGCTGCTGTGACTTTACTGGTGGAATCCTGGTCTGTGTTTCCCCAGCAGACCGTTTATTAGCTCTGTCTTTCAGAACAGCATGATTCAGTGCACTTTTACCCAAGGCTTGCTTAAGGGCCAAACTGCTTTTGGTTTGATTAGAAGAGCTAGTTTTTGGTTTACTTTTGGTCCACAATTGAGGATGTAGCATCTTTTCAGAGTCCAGTAAGGTTTGGGGCAAGTTTTCTTTGTTCATCTCTTTTACAAAGTTGTGTAAGGACTCACCCTCACCACAGACATTGCCCGCAGAGTCTGTGTGGGCAGCATTTTCTTGATCTGTCACCTGCTGCTTTGTAGCTTTCAGTTTCTGCATATTAAGTGGCCCCTCAGTCTTCCTTGACAGCTCTGCAGTGGATGATCCAGCTTGGTGCTGTTGCTGACGACTGCTGGGAGGCTTACAGTTTGGGTTGGAAGAAGCATATCCTGAAGTTGGCCTTTTGCCCAGAAGTATTGGTGGCTCCCACTTTGGCTTCTGGGACCCTGGGATATTGGCAGGTCTCGGCTGAAGTTTAATGTTGATGGGTCGTGTACCTTTGACAGGCAAAGCAACATCCTTTTTGGGTTTAATAGTCTAAAAATACAAAGACAAATGTCGAAAAAGTAAATTCACAAGAATAGCTCACTGTTTTTAAAACAAAAAATAGCTATTTTACTTAGAATTTCACTTATGGACGTTGAAATCTGAGAAAGTATAGGCTCATTAACATAGGATTAAAAAAACCCTTACCCAAGTAAATGTCCATTGATTTTAGAGAGAGAGAGGAAGGGAGGGAGGGAGAGACAGAGAAACATTGATTGGCTGCCTCCTGCATGCGTCCGAGTGGGGCTCGAACCCACAACCTAGGTATGTGCCCTGATTGGGAATTAAACTTCAACCTTTTGGAGTATGGGATGACATTCTAAACCAATTGAGCCACTGGCCAAGGCTAGAGGATTTTAAAAATGAGTTCCTATTAGAAATATCAGAATCTTTTAGCTTGGTAGAATTAAGCAGAGATTCAGTGAACATACAAAACTTGCTCTGTAAAAAACAAATTTGCTTCAACTGAACGAGTACTTGCTAAATGTCATTTATGTCCCAGTGAAGTGTCCCTTTGTGGGACCCTGGAAAGACACGCACATAGTAAAGTTATGTTAGGGTACCACCCAAGTTCCTCCTAGTCCTTTGTACTACACTACGCTAATTTTTTTTAAAGACAATGTTACCTTTGTAAAGGTCACTGTGTCACTCCAGAACCTTTGTCTCATCAGTAGCAAGAGCAGGTGGTAAATGCTGGGACACCTGACAGCCTTCAGGACAGCTCTCCATAAGCATCTACCATCACAAGAGTTAGTCATATTTGTAAACTCAGGATGGTTTTAAGGTCAGACTCTCTGCTATTAACAAGTACATGTTTGTCATATGATTTACCTTTGGACAAGAAAGGTAGGACTAGGTTACCGAGAACTCTGAAAAGTAGGGAGGAGAGTTAGAATCGATATGGTCGATAAAGGAGGAGAGAAAAAGATGGCGGAGAGGTAGGCGGGAGAGGAGCCCACTTCTCCCCGTGCCCAGCTGGGACACCTAGCCGATCTTCTGAGGAACAGAGTGAACAGCCAATGTAATCCCAGCTTATGTGAAGTTTGGAGGCCAAAAACTGTAGAGGACATTCAAAAACAGATGGTGAGGTCCCTGGGATCTGTGCAGGGACCAAGGCTGCTGTGGGCCCTGGCCCAGTGCCTGGCGCAGGTTCCTTACAGGGGAGTTGGATCACCAGCTCCCTCCCCTACCAGAGCAGGGAGGGCAGCCTGGCACCAGGAGGGGCTTGGACGCTTGAAGTTGCGACGGTGGGGGGGGGGGGGGGGATAAAGATGAAGTGGGAGACACACAGAGGTCGTGTTCAGCCGCTGGGGCTTTGCACGCCAGCTACGTCATTACCTGAGAAATTGGGGAGCCACGTGACATCTGGAGAAGGGAGAAGAGCTGGGCCTTGTCCGACCGGACCCATATAGTCTCTGGTCTGGTTAGAAAGTTGGGCTGTGTGAGAGGCTAGGTGCTTGCTGAGAACAGTGGGCTTAAACAAGAGGATTTTACTCTAAAAAAGGCTCTCAGCCGCTGTTTAAGGAACTCTCACACAGTGGCTGGCCCCGCTCGCTCAACTGGAGACTGACTTGAGCTGCTCACCCAGAGACTGACTGGCGCCAGTGACCAGGAGGCTGATTCGCATTGCTCACACGGCCTGTGTGCCGTGTGCCGGGCGGTGGGCTCCAGCATGGTGGGCTCGCAAAGAGCAAGGAGGAGGTGCACTGGACCGCAGCACAACTGGCGGATTAAAGGCGCCGGCCTGGTGCAGATGGACGGTGGGAGTCGGCATCTCACAGAGGACCTGGGCTGGAGGCTGGAAAACTGTGAAGATTGCGGTCCAGACCTGGTCCCCATCCTCGCAAAGCCACAGGAAGGGAGAAAAGCAAAGCCCAACCACCCGCCTCTGCCTGTGCTATCCAGCAAGACCAGCAGAACTCGCTCAGTGGGTTTAAAGTCAGCAGGAGGCTCCCCCACCCTCTGTTTTCCTTCCCCCAAATGAGACAATTAAGACCTGGAACTGTGAAAGGTCCAGAGACAGATCCAAAGAGGGAGTACAATGCTAACCCCAATAACTGAGAAATTGAGACAAATTTCACTTTGCTCTCCTATAGAACTTGCATATTTGTTTATTTGTACTACTATTATTTTTTAATAATTTTTACTTCTTTTATTTTATTAGTATTTTTTATTTCTCTTCTTTCTGTTTTCTCCATTTTATTTCTTTGTTTAATTGCATTGTTTGACTGGTTTTCCTTATTCTCTCTTTCAAATTGTGTTTTAATCTTCCTTCTTTCCACTAGTGTTCTAATAACACACTACTCTTGATCGTGTACTTTCTATTCTTGTTATCCAAATAATATATTTCTTGTCATATTATTGTTGTGCCAGTACTACTGCAAATAATTGTTGTTCCATACAATTGTAAATACTACACAGCATCCCTCCCTGGTCTTGGCCCATTTCACAGTCTTCCTGAGCTTTATTACTGTTGTGGTTAACTCTACTCCCTCGCACCCTATGCCTACTTTCTATCCTTTGCTCTCACGATATCTCATCGTCTAACCTTGCACAAGCGCTCTGTTTTCTGGATGCAGCTCACAATCCTTCTCCCCTCTAACAAGAGTCTTACGTCTTTTTCACCTTTTATAAAAAGTGGCTAGTTGCGTGAAATATCAGGGTTAACACTATACTTATCCAAAGGATAGCCTATCTCTTCTCTACCTGTTGGTACTTTAATTCCCATAGAATACTCTCCAGCTGTCTTAATCCATTTTGCCTTTCCCCTGCCACTGATTATATACAAGATTAGGAGGGAGCTGTGTGACAGACCTAGGCAGGCCTAGGAGCAATGGAAAATCGCCAGGCTAGAAAATGACACCGCGGGAAGCTGCCTGCAGACCCTACCCAGGAAAAACAGATGAAGATTAGGGTCTGGGGTCGGCCTATGCGGCATAACAGGATGCAGCCTTAACTTGGGCCTGCACCCAGCAACCAACTCTAGCCAATCAAACTCTGATACCCTTTGCAGGATTTTGTGTTTAAAAACCATAACCTAAGAAAAACCAAGCGAGTCTTAACCTCCCTTGGTTGGCTCCACTTTCCCTCTTATTCCCCACTAATAAACCCTGTTCTCCTTAGCTCACTGCATCTGTCGGTTTCTTGAGCAATTCCAACCTAACACTGTGAACATCAGTATATCCTCTGGAGAAGAGAACCCATCAACAAATGAACCACTAACAGGTAAAAACCCAAGCACAACAAGAGAACCCACACAATCAGAAGGAACAAACCTAGAGCGTTCAGACAAGGAGATCAAAGAGACCACACCACTGAATCCCACAGAATTCCTACCACAGAAGTTCACTCTATAAAGATAGCTAGCAAAGCAGACTATCAGGAAGCACAGAAACAAATAAAGAGTCAGCTAAAATGGAGAGACAAAAAGAACATGCACTCAAAAGGAATGGAAGACTCCCCACTAAAAAAGCTAAATGAAATGGAGGTAAGCAAACTATCAGATATAGAATTCAAAATAATGGTTATAAAGGATGCTCAAGGAACTCACAGACAACTACAAGGAACTGAGCGAGAACTATAAAAGGAAATAGAAACTATAAACAAAAACCAGGAAGAAATGAAAAATAAAATTTCAGAAATAAAAAAACTCAGTAGAAGGAATTACAAGCAGGCTGGATGAAGCAGAGAACTGAATTAGTGAGCTGGGAGACAAAGTGGAAAGAAACACCCAGGTAGAACAGCTGCACAAAAAGAGACTAAAAAAATATGAAGATAGCTTAAGGGAACTCCAAGATAGCATGAAATGCAACATTCAAATCATAGGAATACCAGAAGGGGAAGAAAAGGAACAAGGGATAGAAACACTGTTTGAAAAAATAATGACAGAAAACTTTCTGAACTTGGAGAGGGAAAAACCATGGAAGTTCAGGAAGCACAGAGTCCCCATCAAGATGAACCCAAAGAGGTCAACTCCAAGACACATCATAATTAAAATGCCAAGTTTTAAAGACAAAGAAAGAATCCTAAAAGTAGCAAAGGAGAAACAAGAAGTAACATACAAAGGGGCTCCAATAAGGAGCCCCTTAACAGCTGATCTCAACAGAAACACTCCAATCCAGGAGAGAATGGCAAGAGCTATTCCAAGTAATGAAAAACAAAGGCCTGCAACAAGATTACTCTTCCCAGTGAGGCTCTCCATTAAAATGGAAGGTGCAATAAGGAGTTTTCCAGACAAAAGAAGGCTGAAAGAATATACCTCCACCAAACCAGCACTGCAAGATATGCTAAAGGGACTACTATAAGAAGAGAAAGGAAAAGAGTGAGAGAGAGAGGAACACAGGTACAAAGGGAGGAAAATGAATATCTATCAATAATAACCTTAAATGTCAATATTAAATGCTCCAATCAAAAGACATTGAATGATGCAGACCCCGGCTCGTGGGGTCCGCCACGTTGTGCATGAGACACAAGAAATTCACACGGACTACCAAGTTCCGTGGAGGAAAAGAGATGACATGGCTTTTCTCTCAAGGGGAGAAAAAACCTCAGCCTCCACCATGACAGGCCTTTATTTCTTTTCTGGGCACATTACGTGATGGTCCTCCCTTACTATGCACAGGTTCGCTTTAGGTGGTTACCTTTTACAGAAAACAAAGGAGCTGATGCCACTAATCATATCACAGAAGAAGGATATTTGCAAATGCAAAGGGAAAAGTGGTTAAACCAGTTACACTTCATACTGGGGAGTTTCAGCATGGATTTTAGGAAGTTACAGTAAGCACTTGCTGTCTCAATTCAGTGTGAGGGAGTTTTAGCAAAAGCAAGTCTCATAGTAGTGTAGGTACAATGGAGGCTTGATTCCCCATGGGAGAACCTATCCGTGGGCGTGGGTCCTGTGCATTGGACCTTGCTTTCCACTGGGAGATGGGCACACGCCACACAGAATGGTCTCCTACAATAGAGTAACAGAATGGATAACAAAACATGACCCACACATATGTTGTCTACAAGAGACCCACCTCAGAACAAAAGACCTACACAGACTGAAAGTGAAGGGTTGAAAAAAATATTCCAAGAAAATGGACAAGAAAAAAAGCTGGGGTAGCAATACTCATATCAGACAAAAGAGACTTCAAAACAAGGGCCATAAAGAGAGACCCAGAAGGGTACTTCATAATACTCAAGGGAAGAATCCATCAAGAAGACATAAACACTATAAACATATGTGCACCCAACACAGGAGCACCCAAATACATAAGGATAATCTTGGAGGACTTCGAGAAAGATATTGACAGCAACACTATTATATTAGGGGATTTTAACACCCCACTGTCAAAAATGGACAGATCTTCCAAACAAAATATTAACAAAGATACTGTGGCATTGAACAATGTCCTAGATCAAATGGACTTAACTGATATATATAGAACCTTTCATCCCAAAGAAGCAAAATACACATTCTTTTCAAATACACATGGAACAGTTTCAAAGATAGACCACATAACAGGACACAAAACAAGCCTCAACAAATTCAAGAATATTGAAATCATATCAAGCATTTTCTCTGACCACAAAAGACTGAAACTAGAAATAAACCTCAAGGAAAAAACTCAAAAACACTAAACTTCATGGGGACTGAATAGCATTCTATTAAACAATGAATGGGTTAAGAATGGGATCAAGGAAGAAATCAAAAAGTTTCTGGAAACAAATGAAAATGAACTCACAACAACCCAAACCTTATGGGTCACAGCAAAGGCAGTCCTGAGAGGGAAGTTCATAGCAATACAGGCCTACCTGAAACAATCCAAACATTTCAAATAAACAACCTAACCCTACATCTACAAGAATTGGAGGAACAACAACAGAGACAGCCCAGAGCAAGTAGAAGGAAATAACCAAGATCAGAGCAGAATTAAATGACCTAGGGACTAAGAGAACAATTCTAAGGATCAATAAATCCAGGAGCTAGTTCTTTGAAAAGATAAACAAAATCGACAAGCCTTTAAGCAGGCTCATCAAGAAAGAAAGAGAGAGGACCCAAATAAACACAATTAGAAATGAAAGAGGAGAGATTACAACTGATACCACAGAAATACAACAGACTGTAAGAAATTATTACAAAGAACTATATGTCAAGAAATTTGAAAACCTAGGTGAAATGGACAAATTTCTAGAAAAATATAACCTTCCAAAACTGAATGAAACAGAAAGCCTGAACAGAACAATGAAAGCTGATGAAATCAAAGCAGTGGTCAAAAAAACTCCCATTACACAAAGCCCTGGACCAGATGGTTTCACAGGAGAATTTTACAAATCATTTAAGGAAGAACTAACCCCTATCCTTCACAGACTATTCCAAAATATCCAAGAAGATGGAAGACTCCCAAACTCTTTTCATGAAGCCAGCATCATCCTAATCCCCAAACCAGATAAAGACACAACCAAGAAAGAAAACTACAGGCCAATATCACTGGTGACATAGATGCTAAAATCCTCAACAAAATATTGGCAAACTGCATCCGGCAATACATTAAAAAGATCATACACCATGATCAAGTGGGATTCATCCCAGAGATGCAAGGATGGTGCAATATTTGCAAATCAATAAACATATTACATCACATAAACAAAAGGAAAGACAAAAATCACATGATCATATCAATAGATGTGGAAAAAAGCATTTGATAAGGTACAGCACCCTTTTAAGATAAAAATGCTCAGCAAAGTGGGAATAAAGGGAGCATTCCTCAACATAATAAAGGCTATATATGAGAGACCTACAGTCAACATCATACTCAATGGGCAAAAACTAAAAGCTTCCCCTCTAATATCAGGAACAAGACAAGGACACCTGCTTTCACCATTCCTATTCAACATAGTATTAGAAGTCCTAGCTACGGCAATCAGACAAGAAAAAGAAATAAAAGGCATCCAAATTGGAAAGGAGGAAACAAAACCATCATTGTTTGCAGATGACATGATAGTGTACATAGAAAATCTTATGGACTCCACCAAAACAGTACTCAACCTAATAAATGAATTTGGCTCAATAGCGGTATATAAAATAAATATTCAGAAATTGAAGACATTTTTGTACACCAACAATGAAATATTAAAAAGAGAAATCAAGAAAAAAATCCCATTTGATATAGCAACAAGAAAAATAAAATACCTAGGATTAAACCTAACCAAGGAGGTAAAAGACCTGTACACGGAAAACTACACAACACTGAAAAAAGAAATTAAGGAAGATATGAAGAAATGGAAGTATATACTATGTTCATGGATTAGAAGAATTAACACATCAAAATGTCCATACTACCCAAGCAAGTTATAGATTCAGTGCAATCCCTATTAATGTACCAATGACAAATTTCACAGGTATATAACACTTCAAAAATTTATATGGAACCATCACTGTCCCCGAATAGCTGCTGCAATTTTGAGAAAGAAGAATGAAGTAGAAGGGATCACAATACCTGATATCAAACTGTATTATAAGGCCTCTGTACTCAAAACAGCCTGATAAGCCTGGTACTGGAATAAGAACAAACACAAAGACCAATAGAATAGAATAGAGATTTCAGAAAGAAGTCCAGGTTTCTATGGTCAATTAATATTCAACAAAGGGGGAAGAAGCATAAAATGGAGTAAAAATAGCCTTTTCAACAAACGGTGCTCGGAAGTCTGGACAGCTACATCCAAAAAAATGAAAGTCCATCACCAACTTACACCATACACAAAAATAAATTCAAGGTGGATGGAAGACTTAAAATAAGTCATGACACCATAAAAGTCCTACAGGAGAACATAGGCAGGAAAATCTCAGATATTCTATGCAGCAATATTTTTACCGATATGTCCCCTAGAGCAAGGGACATAAAGGAAAGAATAAACAAATGTGATCTCATAAAAATAAAAAGCTTCTGCACAGCTAAAGAAAACAGCATTAAAACAAAAAGAGAACCAACCATATAGGAAAACATATTTACCAATGATACCTCAGATAAGGGTGTTATCTCCAAAATATATAAAGAACTCACACTACTCCACTCTAGGAAAACAAAAAACCCAAATAAAAAATGGGCAAAGGACTTGAATAGACACTTCTCCAAGGAGTACATGTAAAGGGTCCAGAGACATATGAAAAGATGCTCAGCATCACTAGCCATCAGAGAGATGCACATTAAAACCACAATGAGATACCACTTCACACTGGTCACAATGGCCACCATAAACAAATCAACAAACAAGTGTTGGAGAGGTTGTGGAGAAAAGGGGACCCTAGTGCACTGTTGACTGTTGGTGGGAATGCAGGCTGGTGCAGCCACTATGGAAAACAGTATGAATTTCCTCAGAAAACTAAAAATAGAACTGCCTTTTGACCCGCAATTCCACTGTTGGGATTATACCCTAAGAACCCTGAAACTCCAGTTCAAAAGATCCTATGCACCCCGATGTTTATAGCAGCACAATTTACTATAGCCAAGTGCTGGAAGCAACCTAAGTGCCCATCAGTAAATGAATGGATCAAAAAACTATGGTACATTTACACAATGGAATACTATGCAGCAGAAAGAAAGGAGCTCCTACCCTTCCCAACAGCATGGATGGAACTGGAGAGCATTATGCTAAGTGAAATAAGCCAGGTGGTGAAAGAGAAATACCATATGATCTCACCTGTAAGTGGAACCTAATCAACAAAACAAACAAGCAAAATATAACCAGAGACATTGAAATTAAGAATAAACTGACAGTAACCAGAGGGGAGGTGGGAGGGGATAATGGGGGGAAGAGGGAAGGGTTTTCAGGAACATTTATAAAGGACACATGGACAAAATCAAAGGCGGGTAGGAGCAAGGGGGGTAGGAAGCAGGGATGGCTGGGGTGGGGGTAAAATGGAGACAACTGTACTTGAACAACAATTAAAAAAACGCATAAAGAAAGTTAAAGAAATACAAAAAATAAAAATAAAGTTGCTTTTTCACTTGTTAAAAAAAAAGAATTGATATGGTAAAGGACGGGAGCATTAGTACTGAAAGCAATTACTCAGAAAGGTGAATTTGGCAGAGGTTTGTAGAACATATATTTCCAGGGGGAGATATGAGAGTGCTGGAGCTACCATTCTCTGTGTTTCATTCAATATTTTCAAGAATTACTATGTAAACTTTGTGAGTATGTAAAGAAAGGATGTCTCCGCAGCCACTTGGCATTAAGGGCAAGGCAGTGTCCTCTCTAGCATTGGACAGGTATCTGTGGTGTTGCTGGGGTGGGGCAGAGACAGATGGTGCACCCACATAGCTATAACTGGGTTCCCTTTGAGTCCCCACATTCATATCCATCTCTGATCTCTCCATTGTCACTTACTGCTCAGGCATGGAGGTTGATATCAAAATGTGCTATCCCCTAGTTCTATATTATTATACATTTAAAAAATTGAGATATAATTTGCATCCCATAAAAATTTTAAGCATATAACTTAATGGGTTTTAGTATATTTACAAGGTTGTACAACCATCACCACTAATTCCAGAACATTTTCATCACCCCAGAAAGAAATCCCATACTTGTTATGCGTCACTCCCTATTTCCTTCTTTCCATAGATCCTGACAACATTTATCTACTTTGTTTCCATAGAGCTGGCTATTCTTTACATTTCATATGAATGGAATCATACAGTATAAGGCCTTTTCTGTCTGCCTTCTTTCACTTAGTATTACATTTTCAAGATTCACCCATGTTACAGCATGTATCAGTACTTCATTACTTTATTCTTTATTTAATAAATTTTAATGTTTAGTGCAGTTTTAGGTCTACATCGAAATTGAGCGGAAAAAAATAGAGTTCACATAAACTCATGCCCGCACATGTACTTCATTACTTTTTATAGCTGAGTAAATATTCCATTAGACCTCAAATATGTTGGGAGCCTTTTCCATTCTAGCCACAATCTGCCTGAATGGAACTGATGAGGAAATATGTTCTTGTTAAGCAGCATTGCAAAGTGGTTGAGACTACAGGCTGTCAGCTCTGTCATTTAATAGCTGTCCTGTGACTCAGTACCTTCATCTGTAAAATAGGGCTACTAATGATACCCACCTCACAAGGCTGTAAGGACTCAGTGAGTTAATACAAATGAGAAAAGTACAGACACACAGTAGGTGTTCAATAAATGTTAGCTATGAAGAGACCAAAGTACACTTAAGGATTTTTTTTTGAGTTATCAAAATTGAACTATAATATGTTGTACTTTTCAAAAAACAATTCTGTCCCTATGAACTGTTCTTATATTTATAAAAAATAGTTGTGCAAAACATTTTCTTTGGGTTGCTAACATCTTTATTATTTTATTACTAATCATACAAAATAGATATTTTTTAAAAGTCTAATTTCTACTTACAGATTTGGAAGGCAGAGGATTTGGGCAATTATTCTTGGCTTTTAGATAAGGCCTGTAGAAGACAAAATAAGATTAATTCTCTGTACAGAAGGATCACCGAGACCTGGGATGTATAGTGATTAAAAATGAAATTTAAATCATTAAAATTTCTGTATATGGTAAAATAATTCAAAACAATATTCAATGAAGTCTCCTTATTCTCCCTTCCTTAGTCCCATTATTCTTCTCCTCAGAGACCACCACTGCTCTTCCCCACTTATCTGTGACCCCTTCAGAAATGTCCTACACAGACACAGTATTCTAATAATACATCTTTTCTTTATATTTGCACAGTTTTATTAATTGCAACATCATTCCTGGAACACTGCAATGTGTTAGGCACTGAAGATACAATGCCAAACAAATTTTAAAAAACTTGCTTTCAGTATCTTCAAACAGTGAATTCTCAGGGCAAAAAGTGATATCATTAAAAAAAAAAACCCAGGCAAATATAATTATCTAGCTAGTGAGACAGAAAATGCAAAACAGGATAGGAAAGTAGAATAGAATTTGGAAGGATTTAACCTCCACGGATCAAAAGCAATTGCCAGGCTAACAGGCACTTTGACCATGACTTGATGTGTGTTTCTCCCAGCTTGAATGTAAGCCTTGGGAGGGCTGGACTGCTTTGTCTTTTTTTTCATCCTTACCCCAGGACATGCTTATTGATTTTAGAGAGAGGAGACGAGAGGGAAAGAAACATTCATGTGAAAGAGAAATGTTGATTGGTTGCCTTCTCATATGCACTCTGACTGGGGATGAACCAGCAACCTAGGCTTGTACCCTGACTGGGAATTGAACCTGTGACCTTTTTGGCTTACTTGACAGTGCTCCGACCAACCAAGCCACAATAGTCAAGGCAGGACTGCTCTGTCTGGTTAAGCACCATGTCTTCAGAACTAACAGTGATTTATTACTGTTTATTTATTAACAGTAATAAATCTGTTGAATAAATTCACTACGTTTATTTAATCAAGGAAATAGAGTTGAATAAAAAGCCAAAGTAAAAAGAAACTAAAATAAAGGATGAAAGCTAACTGTGTAAAAATTCTTTTTGTAAAAAAAAGTTTAGCAACCCAGATGGGTAGAAAATTTATCAATGCTTAGAAGAGGGCTAAATAACATCACTAAGATGGCAAGATGTTGAAAAAAGATAAAAGTGAATCGATCATATCATGTCCACCTTAAGAGTAAGTGCTAAGACAGTGATTTTTCAACCAGTGTGCTGCAAGAATTTTTCAAACACACAGTACCTGACGATTTAGTCAGGGGCAGTGACCTCTTTTATCTTAGACTGTCAAATAAAAAAATGACAACAGCCAACATGACAATAGCTGTCTGGTGTGAATGAATGAATTAAAATTATGCCTATTTTTTTGTTAGATTGGCAAAAAATATACTTTTTGGTGTGTTGCAGAATCTTAGTAATTACTATATATGTGCCATGAGAGGAAAAAGGTTGAAAATCGCTGTGCTCTGAGAATGACCAAAGAACAGCATCAGGCGGAAGGATGTTCCCGTGCAGCTATGGCGGACGGAATGTTGCCTTCACAGGAATTACGTTCCCAGGAAGAAAAGCTTCCAGCATGGTAGGTAATACTGTAGATAGATTCCTCCCTCCTTCCTTTGGAGACTGTCACAGTAATAATGCTTAAATCTTTGCCAATGTATTAGCTACTGCCCAGAGGTTTCTGTCATGCTTGAACTGAAATGCCCCCTTGATAGGGCTTTAAATAGCTATTAGCAACCAGGGCAACAAGAATCACATAACGGTGGGAGACAAACTCACTTGCTGTTTTGGCACTTCAGTTTTCCCTTGGCTGCTAGATACTCCTGGAGCTTTCTCTGCCGCTCTTCTGAAAAATAGGCAAGCAAACAACAACAACACTAAAGATTTCGGCTTTGGACCATGCCTCCAAATTAATATCAACATTAACCATGTCATTCATATGCCAGGTCTCATATTAAGCTCTTCACATTTACATTATTTGCTCTAATCTGCACACCAATCCTGTGAGGTATTTTACTGTCTGAAACATAAAGAGGGTAAATGATGTGCCCAAAGTTACCCAGCTAATTTGTGGCAAAGCCAGGATCTAAAGCCAGATTTGCTCAACCCTAGATCCCTTGCTCACAGGCACTGTTCGCAGCTACAACATATGCTTGCACGAATTAGTTCTGTTACTGGTTCACCTGAACTGCTGAGCCAGGTCTGGTTTTATTGTATCTTTTCCAAGAGGGATGATGATTTTTGCCTACAAACCCTGACTTGGTTACCTTTGGGACTAAGAACAAAATAAGCCAGGTTAGGGAGTTCAGGGTAAACATCTATATGGTAACTTTCTAAGCAAGGTATCTGTGAGAGGATGAAAGTCAGTATTTCTGTTTTCAAGTTTCAATGTAGTAGTGGAGATAAACACAACAATAATTACAATACAAGACAAAACCTAGGTGCCATAAGAGAGGGTTAAAGAAAGAATTATGGGAATTCATAGGCAGGAACTGAGGGGAGTAGGTGGCTGGAAAAGGCTGATATTCAATAGCTAAACAAAAAAAGACTACAGGGTGCAAATCTGTTCTCCACCTCACCTAACCAGAGCTGCTCTGTGTCCCCATCTGGCTCTGATGCACACGGGTATTAAATAATAAATCTGTTGAATAAATGAACTACGTTTATTTAATCAAGAAAATACAATTGAATAAAAACCCAAAGTAAAAAGAAACTAAAATAAAGGATGAAAGCTAACTTTGTAAAAATTCTTTTTGTAAAAAAAGTTTAGTAACCCAGGTGAGCAGAAAATGTATCAATGCTCAGAAGAGGGAATTTATCAATGCTCATGGGAGCCAGACCGCGCCAGGCAGTGGAGAGCAGGGGCTGTTGGGTCTGACAGGCCAGCTGAGACCCCAGTTCTGGGACGTCTGGCACAGTAACAAAGCGTTGCTGAGCCATAACATGGGGACAGAAGTGCCCAACTTTACGAGTCAGGTCTTTAAGTGAAGCGCCGAGGCCGCGTCCGGTAAACAGATATCATCACCTACATCCAAACACCTGGGAGGTGGGCTTCCGGGACCCACGCCCTGGAAGCGGAGGCGGGATCCACCCCCGCCGCTGTGCACGCTCGGGCCGGCGGGGGCCACTCAGGGCTGGGGGTGCTTGAGGGGCGCCTGGCTCCACCTGGATGCACAACCTGGGCCAACCAAGGAGGGGACCATGACGCCCCTGCAGAGCTGCTCCGGGACGTGCTGGGAAAGTGTCAGCGGGATCGTGGGACTCCCCCAGCGCAGACGTCTTCTTTGGGCCTCAAAAATCCTGATGGGGACTCCGAGACAGGCGAGGAGGCCGGTAGCCTCTGCAGAGACAGCCTGCTGCGCCCCGCTGCGCCCCGCTGTCCCAGAGCACTCACCCGCAGCGGCAGCCAGCGTAGACCTCGCCATACTAGCTCCTCCACGACAGTTGATCTTCAAAGGCCCCGCCGGAGTTAGGGATGCGCTCATCACCGGTGTCTGCTCGCATTGGCTGCCAAGGGTTTGAAACCGCCAATAGGAAGCAGGGGAGGGCGGGCCAAGGGAAAATATTAGCTTTGCGGTTGGCTCTGCTCAGGGCGTGGTGGTGCTAGAACTTCCGGTAACAGCAGTGCTGTGTAACCTCTTTCTTGTCAGACTCCCAAAAGAATAGAATAAACCCCAAATGGATGCAGAAAAAGCATTTGACAAAATTCAGTATGTATTCCTAATTAAAACCCCCAACAACCTGGGTATAAAAGGAATGCCCCTCAAAATAATAAAGGCTATAAATGACAACCCCACAGCTAACATCTACTCAAAAGCTTTTCCCCCTAAGATCAGAAACAGGACAAGAATGTCCTCTCTCATCGTTTTTATTCAACATAGTACTGCAAGTCCTCGCTACAGCACTTAGGCATAAGCAAAAAGCAACCAAATAATAAAGGGAAAAGTAAAATGGTTGCTATTTGCAGTTAACATGATATTATATATAGAAAACTCTGAAGACTCCACCAAAAATAAATAAATAGCCTATTAGTTTCAGTGAATTTGCAGGATAGAAAACAAATACACGAAAAACCAGTTTCATTTCTATATACTAACAAGAAACTATCAGAAAGAGAAATTAAGAGAACAACTCCATTTACAATTGTATCAAAAAAGAATAAAATACTTACGAATGAATTTAACCAAGGAAGTGAAAGATCTGTACAATGAAATCTATAAGTAAATGGACAGACAATCAGTGCTCATAGATTGGAAGAATTAATATTGTTAAAATGTCTATACTACCCTAAGCAATTGACAGATTCAATGCAATCCCTATCAAAATTTTAATGACATTTTTCACAGAAATAGAACAATCTTAAAATTTATATGCAATCACAAAAGGCTCCAAATAGCCAAACAACTCTTGAGACAGAAGAACAAAACTGGAGTCACTGCACTTCCTGTTTCAGACTATATTACAAAACTATAGTACTCAAAACTCTATGGTATTGGCACAAAGACATATAAATCAATGCAACAGGATAGAAAACACAGCAATAGACTTCCAGCCAAGATGGAGGCACAGATGGACATACTGTGCCTCCTCTCACAACCAAGATTAAGGACAACAAAAATATAGAACCAAAAAAACCCAAGCAGAACAGATAGAGGATTGAATTGTACGGAAGTCCAACAACGATACACCCAGACTGGTAAGAGGGGTGGAGTTGGTGGCCAGTAGAGAGGGGTCGCAGCAGGAAGAAGCAGCAGCTGGTGGTCCTGGACTCACAGGTGGTGGTTACCAAGTGCAGGGAGGCAATGAGCATACCAAGTGAGGCGCACAAGGTGGCTGACCACGCTCACACATTCGAGTGCAGATAAACCAGGAAAAACGGGTAGCAAGACAGACTGTGTAACCCAGGACCCCAGCACTGAGAAATAAAGCCTAAAAAGCACCGATTTGGAACACTTGTGGGGGTTGGGGTGCTGGGAGAGAATCCCAGCCTCACGGGAGAGTTCGTTGGAGAGACCCATGGGGTCCTAGAACATGTATGAGCCCGCCCACATGGAAATCAGCGCCAGAAGGGCCCAATTTGCTTGGAGAAAGCAGCAGAAGGGACTGGAATCCAAGAGTGGAGCAAGCGCCATTGTTCCCTCTTGGACACTGCCCCCACATCTAGCATCACAACCCAGCGACTGGGTTGCCCTGCCCTGGTGAACACCTAAGGCTCTGCCCCTCACTATGTAACAGCTGCAACCAGACAAAAGAAAGGAAAGAAAG